>JAJPUD010015401.1:0-37533 GCA_023553655.1 Myrmecobius fasciatus
CTTGCACAACAATGATGTGTGGAAATTTGTATACATATATTCGATTTATAAAGTATTTTAACATAATTAACATGTAGTGGATTTCCTGCCATCTAGAGGAGGGGTGGGGATTAGGGGAGAAAAAATTGTAACAGAAAGCTTTGTAAGGGTCAATGTTGAAGAATTACCCATACATATGTTTTGCAAATAAAAAGTTTTAATAAAAAAAAAGAAAAAGAAAAAGAAGCAGTCAAAATAATAGAAGACATTATATTGATAACTGTCCTTTTTTGCTTCCTTGTAGGTTATTCTTTTGTTCTCTGCCATGTACTTTTTACTTTATTTTTTCCCCTTTCATCCATCCCCATTTCCCCCAAGCAGATAACAGCTAAGCACAAATATCTATACCTATTTTTATAACTGTATTCACACACATATCTATATATACACACATACATAAGCCTATATGTATATATAAATGTGCACATTTGCACATACATAAATATGCATATAAAATAATATTAATAAGGCTAACATAATATAGATGCCTCTCCGAATTGAATCCTAAAGTTTGACTTTGTATGAGATAAATTGCTAGCTCTAATTTTTGTTTTCTAATAAATTCTACTCTTGATCCTTGTTATTGTAACTCTGTATATCACATATTTCCTATCCCTGCCAGCTCTTCTATTTTAATCCCACTCTTTAACTTGATTTGATATTATTTAACCTTCTCACACTCATGGTCCTCATCTTCTCTTTTCATTCTTTCCCTTCCTTTTTATTCTATTCCCATGAATCTCCATATTTTATCCCACTGCCATAAATGTATACATCTTTTTATAACCCATCTTATTCAATCTCTCTCCTTTTATTTCTTTATTTTTTTGGGGTGCTATACCCTTCATGATATATCTATGTATTGTTCCCTCTTTAAACTGTTCCCAATGTGAGTAGGTTTTCAGAACAATCAGCACTCTTCCCCCATTTAACACTTCTGTATTGATTCTTCCTCTACACCTCATTCATATAATTATTTTACCTTTTCCTAGACATTCTTGCTTTTTAGAGTCAGATAATGCTCAGCTCTCCCAGTCTTTCTTTTGAGCTACCACATTACTGATGTCAATCTTAAATATGTAATTTACATTTCTACATGCAAAACATAAACAGTTTGTCCTTATTGGGTCCCTTGAAATAAGTGTTTGATGTTGGTTCTTATATATCAAATATTCTATTGAGTTCAGGTTCAGTTGAAGCAAAATCCCCCAAATCTGACAGTTTACTGAAGGTCCATTTTTTTTTCATTCATTAGACTTAGTTTTGCTGGATATCATATTTTGGCCTTAAGGCCTAGTTCTTTGAATTGCCAATATATATTATTCCAAAATCTGTAGTCTTTTATTGTAGCTGTTGGTAAATCCTGTGCAATTCTAATTTGTAGCTCCAGCATATTTGTTTTTTTTGTTGTTGTTGTTGTTGTTGTTTTTATTGTTCTTTAAAATCTTCTCTTTGATCCAGGAGCAAAACTTTCAAATGTATCAATGTATCAGCCTCCCCAAACTCTCCATTGAAATTACATTCCAGATATTAAGTACAACTAAGGTCAACTAACAAAACAAAATTAATGACAAATTTTGCACATATATGTATATGTATATATAGGAATATTTTCATACATATATGCATGCATGTATATATACATTTTATATATGTATTTTATTTTATTATTTTTCTTTCTATTAAAACTTTTTATTTTTAAAACATATGCACAAACAATTCTTCAACATTAGCCCTTGCAAAACCCTGTGTTCCAATTTTTCCCCTCTTTCTCCAAGCCCTCCCCTATATGGCAAGTAGTCCAATATATGTTAAACATGGTATAAATATATGTTAAATCCAATATATGTATACATAATTATATAATTATCATGCTGCACAAGAATAAAAAGAAAAGCAAAATAAAATGTAAGCAAACAACAACTGAGTAAAAATACTATATTGTAAACCACACTTCGTTCCCACAGTCCTCTCTCTGCATATAGATGGCTCTCTTTGTCACTGAACAATTGAACTAGTTTGAATCATCATCTCATTGTTGAAGAGAGCCATGTCTATCAGAACTGATCATCATATAATTTTATTGCCGTATATAATGATTTACTGATTCTGCTCATTTCACTTAGCATCAGTTTATGTAAGTCTCTCCACACCTCTCTGAAATCATCCTGTTGGTCATTTCTTACAGAACAATAATATTCCATAGCATAACCATAATTTATTAATTCTCCAATTGATGGGCATCCATTCAGTGTCAAGTTTCTTGCTACTACAAAAAGGGCTGCTACAAACAGTTTTGTAGCAAAGGTTTAAAACAAGATTTGAAAGAATAATTAAGAATTCTTGACAATATTGTTGTTAAAATGAACAAATATTGTAATATATATTGTGTGAAAAAATTAATAACATTTGTTTCAAAATATTTTGTCCTTATCGCATTCTCTTTAAGACTTCTTTTTATAAATTCCTGCTTTAAATTATATTTAAGCAGTGTTTTCTAAAATTTTGAATTCCAAATTATCTATCTCTCTCCAGTTCCTCCTCTCTACCCATTAAGAAAACTAACAATTTGATACAAAATATACATGTGAAGTCAGGCAAAAGATATTTTCATATTAACCATATAATCAAAAAACAAGAAAAGTAAGGGGAATTAAAAACAAACAAATGTTTCAACCTACACTAAGTCTATCAGTTCTCTCTCAAGAGGGAAAGCACTTCTCATTGTGAGTTTCTTAGAAGTGTTGCATGTCTTGTATTCACTAGAATAATTATATCTTTCACAATTGTTCAACACTGCAGCATTTTTGCTGTGCATTGTCGTCCCCTTGTTTTATTCATCTCCATTTGCATCAATTTATAAAGTCTTCCAACTTCCTTGGTTTCCTTATAATTTGAATTGCATTGGTTTTGTTTTTGTGAAATTTTTTTTCTTTTAAATTTCATTTTTATCAAAATTATATTTATCTCCTAAAGAGAAGACTTCTGTAGTCCTGTCTATCTTTCCTTTTGCAAAAAATGTTTTGTTTATCCATAGTTTCTAAAAAGGTAATTTTTTTCCATGTTCCTATAATTTGCCTATGGTCTTATACTTTATGATTAAATCATGCTCCCTTTTTTTTTACCTTATTTAGATTTATGATATAAGAGGACAATCTATATCTGGTTTCTGCCAAACCAGTTTCCAGTTTTTCCAGTAAATTTTATAAAATAGTGAGTTGTTCTAGGGACAACTACTTATTATAGTGAATAAAAGCCTGGCTACAGTTATTTTACTGAGCTTAAAATGGATCTCAGATATTTCCTCATTTGTGCAATGAGCTAGAGAAAGAAATGGCAAACTAGGATTTTTGTCATGAAAACTCAAAATTGGCTACATGAGTAGCCAGACATGACTGAATAACAACAAAATTTTGGATCGTTTTTGTTTAGGAATATTAGATTATTTTGGTAATTTAGTACTTGTATACTTATTCTACTCCAATGACCCAACATCTTTTTCTTATTTAGTACCAGAGCACTTTGATGATTATTGTTTTATAGTACAGTTTGAAATCTAGTAGTGCTTTTTTCTTGTCAATTATCTTGTTATTATTGATCTTTTGATCTTTCAGATGAATATCATTGTTAATTTTTAGTTCTATGAAATTTCTTTGGTAGTTTGGCTGTTATGGTACTGACAAGTAAATTAATTTAGGAAAAAATGACATTTTTATTATATCAGTTCAGTTTACCCATGAGAATTTAATATTTCTCCAATTTTTAGACATGTTGTTTGTGTGAAAGATATTTTATAATTGTGTTAATATAGTTCCTGTTATATGTCTTGACAGGTATACTCATACTGCCTCCAGGTATTTTGAATGGAATTTGTATACTTTTTGCTGTTGAGTTTTGTTTATTTATTTTTGGTACTATAAAGAAATTTAATGATATTTATGGATTTATCTTATATGCTGTAACCTTGATAAAGTTTTCTTGTTATTGTTTATATCAATTTCTCAACACATACAACTTACTAGAATTATAAATTTCTATAATTTATAGTTTAATTTAGTAGATAAACACATAAGTTATTTGAGTTCAGATTTTTCAATGATCAGGAAGCATGATTATAATTGTTCAGATTTATTGCATTTGAAGACTGCTCTGTTGTCAAAGATGTCAATGATTTTCTTTTATCTATACTTTTAATAGCTCTAAAGTTGATTTATAGTAAAACTTAACTTACTCTTCTCGTTTCATTATCTTGAGGAAGAGTGAAGAGATTGAAAAGAACAAAGACATCCCTTAAGTATGAAATCTCAGTGAGAGAGCATCTAGCATTTTCATAGATCACAAATCCAGAAATTTCTTTGTAGATTTCATTTATTCCTTTTTAAAGGCTTAGATCATTTTATATTGACTTCAAGATTGCTACTTCCCTTGTGTGAACTAGCCCTGTAAATACAGACTCTGGCCTCACAGGTGTCTTGTTTTGTAGTGACAAGAAATATTTCTACCTTTTGTCAAGTATGGCAAAATTATTACCTTCAAATTGCCAGATGCACTGCTTAAAGTTGCCAGATGTGATGATGCTTGATGCTATTACTCACTATAACTTCTTGTTGTATTGTTTTTTGTTTTTTTTGTTTTTTTGTTTTTACTTTTTTTTAGTATTCTCTTCTGCATTGTGTTGGGATTTATCCCCCACCTCCAAATGACATGAAATTTTACATATAGTTTTATATGTTCCTTTAACAAAAAGTAACAGATGGAGATTTGAGGGAAATGTCTTACCTACCATTCCTATAAAATACACTGCTTTTACTCCATAAACTGCAACAACAACAAGAACAATAGTAATATTTTTTATGTTAAGATTTTCAGTTTACAAAGCACCTCCATCATAACAGTTTTGTGAGATTGAAAGATCATGTAACATTATCATCTTAATTTTGAAGATGTAAAAAGCAGAAACTTGGAGAGTTTAAGTAAGGTATCTTAATAAGAAAAAATGATAAGCTAAGGATTATGATAGAAAACCTTTTATTCTGTTAACCTTTGATATTTTAAGAAAATATGAATAAATGAATTTTGATTTTTAACCATATTTATTTGGTTCATGTGATGCAAAATTATCAAAAATGAATGCTTGGAAAAAGATGTGAGCTTCTCATATATTGAGAACAATAAATAATAGCCAAATACTGCCACAATACACAAAGAATCTTAAAGGACACAGAGATGCCCTTTGACTTACTGAATTTTAGATATGCTATGAAGTATTTATGAGATAAAATGATATAAATTGCCCATGACAAGGAATAGTTTTCATATGACCAGAGATGGTTTTAATTTCTTCATCTGAAAATTGTCTGTTCATATCTTTTGACCATTTGTCATTTGGAGAATGGCTTGAATTCTTATATATATGAGACAATTCTCTATATATTTTAGAAATGAGGCTATTGTATTGGTAAATAGTATAGTCATATTGATGATTCCATAAATTTATCCCCAAATTAAAATGTATATATCTTATTTCTTTGTCATGGTAGGGGCTCAGTCTTACTTATACTAGCACAATGTTGCTATTATTAAGTCTTTTCAGTCATTTTTGACTCTTCAGGAACCTATTTTGGATACTCTTGACAAAGATACTAGAGTGGTTTGTCATTTTCTCCTCCAACTTATTTTGTAAATGAGAAACTCAAGACAAATAGGGTTAAGTTGCCTCCCAGGGTCATGCAGCTAGTTAATATCTAAGACAAATTAAATTCAGGAAGAGGAAGCTTCCTGATTCCAGGCCTGACATCATCTAGTACAGTATAATAATTGTTTCTCAGGCAGCAAATACCATATAGACTGTTCCTCAGACCCTTCTGAACCCACACTGGCTCTCAAGTAGATAACCTTCTTCCAGGTATAGAATCAGTCTATTAAGGAGGATTCTGAACGGAATCTTGCCAGCATTGACAATGAAAGAGAGACCTCAGTGATTGATATTACTCTGATCAGGTATAATTAGATGTATTGTAACTTGACTCTAAGATAAGAGAAGTCATTTTGGTCTTCCTTGAGAATGAAGAACAACAACCACTACCACCACCAGTAAATATTTAATAAATGTTACTGGAATTATTGTTAGTATAATTTCTGGGATGTCATCTTAATTAACCCATGCCATATTTGCTTAGAGGGCATGATAAAGTTGTTGAATTTTCTTTTTTTCCTCATTTTCCCTCACACTTTTTATCAGTATCTTAATAAGAACAGAACAATCAGAAAAAAGTGAATATGTTAAGTCAGTCAAGCCCAGTCAAGAAAATATATAATTAATTCAATTGCATTACTTTAAATTTATAATGCACATTTCATTGCTTTATTTTACTTGTTTTCTTTATATTTTATAGGGTCTCAAGCTAATGTATTATTTTTCTTTTATATAAATGCGTGTGCATGTATGCACATGTATACACACAATATGTGCATGTATATATAATGTTCACATGTTTGTGTACATAAAATACATGTATGTGTATAGTGTGTATATATGTGTATGTGTATAGGTAGATATACTGTGATGGAACATTATGAAATTTAAGATTTCTATCAAAAAAAGATGTCTCCCAAACATTAATAGCTGCATAGTTCAGAATACTCATTTTACAAATGATTAAACTGAGATCCAGAGAAATGAAGTTACATAAATAGTAAATGAGAGAATTGGTATTTGGAAAAGCTTTCTCAGAAACTTAAAAGAGTGTGTTTTTCTGTTATACCACAAAGGGTACAATTTATTCAACTATAGAGAGATCTTAGTCCACGTTGTCTTTGGAATCAGAAGACTTGATCTCAAATCCTATTTTACACTCTTGTGATCATGAACAAGTAACTTAATATCTCTGAGTTTAAATTTCCTCATGTTAAATAATGAAACTAGACCAGATGAAGTTAGACTTTAAAGTTTCTCTCTGGCTTTTTGTCCATAAACAAATAGAAAATATAGAGAGACATATTCTTTCCTAAACTTTGGCTACTGTCAGAGAATATGCTTTCCAGAGAATGCAGATTAATGATGAAAGTATCCAAATTATCTTCTTTAAAAATGTTTTAGTGTCATTTATTCAATGTATGTCAAGGCCTCTTTATTAAATTCATAGTCATTTGAAAAAGATTAGTGCAAATATCCACTATGAAATAGATAAAATGTGTGAAGAATGCATATTACCCAGAATATAAAATTACATGAATAGATCTCTTAGAACATAAGTATCTTATTAAAACTGTATGTTGATACTGAGATTGGCTCAGAATTGTATAGAAAAAAAAATTTAGATCTAAATTAGGATACTTTCAGTGTCTTCCATAATGCTAAATTGAATACTGCAACATCATTATTTAATGGAAATATTCTCCTAGTGTTTATATGTGAATTAAAGAACACCAAAAACTTGAAAGAATCAGAATTATAGGGAATCCAAAAGGCATTTGAAAAATGAACAATTGGTATAAATAGCCTATAGTACTAAACATACATAAACCAACCAAAATGTATATGTAAAATACATTCAAAAATTTTAGGGGAATGAGAATGACTAGAAGCCTTGGTATTTTAATAAAATCCTTTTCAGGAAGTAGCATCTGAGTTATTATTTAAATAGCTTCTTATTATCAAAATATATGCAAAGGTAGTTTTCAATATTCACTCTTGCAAAACCCTGTGATCCAAATTTTTCTCCTTCCCTTCCAACCACCCACTCCCCTGAATAGCAAGTAATCCAATATATGTGAGACACATATAATTCTTCTATATATATTTCCACATTTATCATTCTGCACAAGAAAAATCAGATCAAAAAAGAAAGAAAAATGAAAAAAAAAGCAAGCAAAAAACAAAAAAGGTGAAAAGATAATGTTGTGATCCACCTTCAGTCCCCACAGTCCTCTCTTTTGACACAGATGGCTCTCTGCATTATAAGTGTACTGGAACTGGCCTGAATCACCTCCCTGTTGAAAAGAGTCAGTTCCATCACAGTCGATCATTACATGATATTGTTGTTGCTATGTACAATGTTATCTTGATTCTTTTCACTTCACCTAGCATTAGTTCAGGTAAGTCTCTCCAGGCCTCTCTAAAATCATCCTGTTGTTTGTTTCCTATAGAAGAATAATATTCTATATCATTTGAATTCCATAACTTATTCAACCATTCCCTAGTTGATGGGTATCCACTACATTTCCAGTTCTTTACCATTGCAAAAAGGGCTGCTACAAAAGTTTTTGCAAATTTGGGTTCTTTTTCCTTTTTCATGATTTCTTTGATACAGATAAACCATCTTCATTTGCATTTTTTATTAATTTTCTTGAAAGTTTGAGCTTCTGTTCTTTCAGATGAACTGTTATTATTTGTTCTAGCTCTGTAGTTTCTTGACAGTTTGATTGGTATAGTACTAAATAGATAGATTAATTTAGATAGAATTGTCATTTTTATTGTATTGCTCAGCCTATCCATGAACCCTTGATATTTTTCCAATTATTTAGATATGACTTTATTTGTGAGGAAAGTGTTTTGTAATTGTGTTCAGACTTTGTCTTGGCAGATAGACTCTCAAATATTTTATATTATTTACAGTTATTTTAAATGGAATTTATCTTCATATTTCTTGCTGCTGGACTTTGTTGGTAACATTTAGAAAGTCTGATGATTTATTGAATTTATTTTGTCTCCTGCAACTTTGCCAAATATATTAATTTTTCTAGTAGTTTTTTTAGCTGATTCTCTAGAATTCTCCAAGTATACTATCATCTCCAAAAAGAGATAATTTGGTTTATTACATACTCTCCTAAGGTATGGGACCCTGATGAGAGGGAATACAAAGGCCACCTTGACCTGTGGTGCACAATAAGTTTTCTGCCATGTTGCAGAAATGCCCTTGTTGAGCAAAGAGCACTGATGCACAGCATGGGAATGGGTTGAGCCTGACAGTCACAGCTAGTTGACCGTGAGCAGGAATACCTTGACAGGGCCTCTCACCTGTGAGAGGGTTGTTGACATAGCTGGGTTGGCTCTCCTCCCATTGGCAGATACATGCATACGCAATGCCCATGAGCTGCTTCTCTGAATGGTGATTGGGGATTGCCTACTGTTCACACACTAATCACGCTTGCAAAAAATGTGTATCAACAAGGCTGTGCAGCACAATAAACTGGAGCTCTTTTCACATCCTATGAGTCTCCCCCCTCATTCATCTTGCCTTGCCTGCAACAATACTCTAATTCCATTAATTTCTTTTTTCTTCTCTTATTGCTAAAGCTAACATTTCTAATAAAATATTGAATAAGAGTGGGCATAATGAGCATTCTTGTTTCATCCCTGACCTTATTGGGAATTCTTCTAGTTTTTCCCCATATTATATGGTGCTTGTTGATGGTTTTAGATAGATGTTACTGATCATTTAAAAGAAAACTCCATTTATTCCTATGCTCTATAGTGTTATTTTTTTTTTAATTTTATTTTATTTGCATAACATATGTGTGGGTAATTCTTCAACAATAACACTTACATAGCTTTCCTTTAGAAATTTTTCCCCCCAACTTCCCCACCCCTCCCCTAGATGGCAGGATATCCACTACATGTTAATTATGTTAAAATATTGGCAAATCAAATATATGTATACATATTTCCAAACTTATCATTGGTGTGCAAGAAAAATCTTACCTACACAAACGATATATCAGATAATCTCTATAGTGTTATTAATAGAAATGAGTGTTGGATTTTGTCAAATGCTTTTTTCTGCACTTATTGAGATGATCATGTGTTATTTTGGTTTTTGATATAGTCCATTATTCTAATAGTTTTCCTAATATTGAACCAACAAAAGATATGTTGTTAAAGGGACACATAGAAGAGGCAGGTGGGTAGGAAACAAGCATTTATTAATGATCAAAAAAAACTCATGAGGATGGAATAATGAAATACAGAGAATAAAGGCCTTTTATTTTTCAAAATGGAGTGCCTACTGGATGCCAAATGTATCATTTAATTAACCAATGAACTGTGAGAGGTAGATCAGTTCAGAGAGAAATGGTTATGATTATCTCCATTTTATCTTTTCAGGAACTGTGGGAGAGGTTATATGACTTCTTCAGAGACACAAAAATAATAAATATTTGAATTTAGATTTAAACTTGGTCTTCTTATCTGCAGGCAAAACATTCTGTCTATTTCATCACCTAACCAGGAGTCCAATTAGAAAGTTTTTTCACAATAAAAATTATGAGAAAATAAAGTTGGGTTTTTATATTGCAAGCAGAAAGAAAGGGACAGATGTGAGGTATATTGTAAAAGGAGAATTGGCAAGACTTTGAAACTGATAAGTTCTGGAGACTGAAAGTTAATGACAAATAAAGGACTACTTCAAGATTATAAAGGTAGCTGACTGTATATAAACAGGGAAGATAGAAAGAGGAGTAGGTTTTTGGGTAAATATAATAAGTTCTGATTTGAACCTGTTTATTCAAATTGTTAAATCAAGCATTTATTATGTGCTTATTAGGAATTCCTGTAGGACAATCAAATTAGAAATGACTACTAAAATAGGGGCAGAGAATTAGAGACAGATAGATGGACTGATAGATGTATACATATATGTATATATGTATGTATGAATGTATGGATGGATATAGTAGATGTGTGTATGTGTGTTTCTCTGTGTGTGTGATAGAGTAGGAGGAAGATATTGGATTGATGAACAAAGTATTATGTATGTATGTATGTATGTATATATTAAATTTGGCTCCCACCCTATGTGTGGGGTACAAGTCTTTTCTTGCTTTTCCAGTGGGCATCAATATCTTTTGCTCTCTCCAAAATATGAGAGAATATGGTAGATTTGTTTGTATCTACAGCCTGGATCCACATTGTTCTCTGCTTTGGGGAAGATAGAACAATATAAGTCAATAACAACTCTTTTGAAAGATTACTTCCCAGTAGTAATAAAATCTGTCTCATATCCTATGTATCTCTCCACCATTTACTTATGCCTTGACTGCAATTTCCCAGTGAAACATAGTGGTTAATTGAACATTGTCTTAATCCTGGCTTTTAAAGGCTAGATAAACAAAAGTATGCATAAATTCTAAAAAAGCAGATAGGATTTGGATGAAATGTATGTTCCTGCCAAGGAAGAAGAGGACAAAGAGGAAATGAAATCATAAGTTTTGAATCTGATCATACATTCTTTCTGGCCATTGAGTCTACAGAGTTTGCAATGTCATCATTATAGTCTGAGCAGTAGTTTGAGGTATAGTTGGTTGCAATCTTAATCATGTTAAGGTCTTTTTAGTTTGTGTCGTTGAGCCAGTTACTGGTAGATGATGCAGTTACACATGACAAGGTGGAAGCACTACCAAATGGCTATTTGTAATCATTTCTCTTGTTCTAATCTCTCATTGCTCTTGTGTGATTTCTAATTATTCTTCACTCTTTGTAAGGAATGGACAATGAAGGGGTGGGGAGGTGGAATATAAATTGTCATGAGTTCCATAGAGGATAATTAAAAAAAATTCTGCCTATCAGTGGGCAATGGCTTACAATTATCTGCTACATATGGAAGTTATTTTCATAGAGATGTAACTAATCCCAAGGTAGGTGATGTGTTGTTCACAGAGAAGGAAAAGGGACAGGACATGGATGATAATGATGTAAAGAAAACTAAAATGATCAGAGAGGTGGGAGAAATAAGACTGAGTGTATATATATATATATATATATATTTATATGTCTATATGTAAAATTAAATATAGAAGTCTATATATATATATAAATTTTATATATATATATATATATATATATGTGTCTATATGTAAAAAAAGATTAGATGTTTCCATAAAGAGAGAAAGTAATCAACATTGATAAATATTACAGATGTCAAAAAGGATGGAGACTTGAGAAAGGGTCATTCTATTTGACAATTAGATGAGTATTAATAATTTTGGAGAAAGGTTTCAATTGGGTAAATTCAGAAATTAGATTGAAAGTACTAAAGTAAGGAGACACGAGAACTTTTGAAGATATTATTTTTTCTTATAAATTTGAAAAGGAAATTAGGTATAGGTGATACCTTAAGAGGATAGAAGAAATAAATTATAGGCGGTAATAAGGGTTTTTGACATTTAAAATAGGGGGAAAGGGAGTACTCATGGTTAATGGCCTTCATTTTTTGGTAAATATGAAATATTCTTCACAGAAAGGTGAAAGGGAGATGTTATGGGTTGATTTAGGAATGAAGAGTTGTTTTGGGAAGTAACTAGAAGATATAAGTTAGAGAGTAGATTAAAATATTAAGATCATATGCAGGTATGTCATTAAGATTTGTAAAATATTTCATGTACTTTGACCTTCACAACAATTCTGTGAAGTCCAAGTTAGTGTTATCCTAATTTGCAAATGAGGAAACAGAGGCTAAGAAATGTCAGGTGACTTGCCCTGGGTCACATATTACTAATGATCTGAAGCAGGATGTGAACTCAGGTGTTCCTGACTATAAGTTTTCTCTATACTGTACCATCTGGCAATCTAGAACTCTAAAATAACTAATCAAATAAACAAACAAACAAATAGATGAGTAAATGAATGAATGAATAAATGAAGTAACAAACAAATTAAAAGAAAACAATGAATTTCTGGTTCAATTGACAAAAAAAAATGGAAAATTGGTCCCTATGAAAAACACTATTCTCTTAAAACAAAGAAGATATGCTCCAAATATAAAGTAATTAGCACTAAATCCTCAATATAAGTAGGATGAATAGCTCTGTTGTAGGCAGAACTGGAAAGTCAACGCCCTCTGAATTCAGCCTCAATGTAGAGGTGAGATGAGGAAATCATGATTCACTGAACACTTAACAAGTGAAGAAAATCACTGTACCCCAACATGAAAAAATAATCAACAGTGTATAATGGCACTTAGCTTTTCTAGATTGGCTCCTCTTTCACTCCAGATACAGCAACTGACATGATTTTTGGCAACATTAAATGAGAAGTATCTTGTATCTACATAGTTTGGACTTTTCATTAACCCTAGATCAGGAATATATATCAGAGAAGTTAGGGTCAATCCAGTTTCATGGAAAGAAGACAGTTATACCGGGGAAGCTGCTATTGGATTCATACAAGTATCAAACCATATTTTATTATTACATCTTTGATTTTAGTGTTATTAGTATAATGAGGGCCAACTATTTAGTAAGGTAGGTTAATGAATTATGTCCACATATGCTTCAGTTCTCCAAGCTTCCTTAAAAAAAATTGCCTAATGTTTTACATGTGTACTGTGTCATATTAGATGGCCTCTGTATTTTCCAAACTCTTCTCTCTCACTCATCCATGTAATTATAAAGATAGTATTATTTCCATTTTATAGAAAAGGAAATTGTAAATTCAAAGAAGTTGTCAGTTAGGATGATAGGATGTAGAATTAGAAAAGATATTATAAATAACTAAGCCAATTACCTCATTTGCAGTTGTGAAAACAATCTCAAGCAGTTAAGTGACTTTCTTAAAGTCACGTAGGTAGTAAGGGACCCTAGATTTCTGTTTACGCTCATAGGATGTATCTATTAGGGTGACTTTTCTACCCCATTTCATTATTTCAGTTTTAACATAAAAACCAATAAGATTCTTTAGGTTTTTTAAAGAGTTTTATATGAGAAAAAAATAATGCCTTTCTTCATGCAAAAACATAATGCTTCCAAATGATTTTGTGCTCTCTTATATGTCATTGTGAGTGTAATAGTATGGCAACACAAGTACATGTTGCTGTTATGGTCTTGTTTCCATCCATTCTCTATGTGGCTGTTGTAACTCTACAAAGCAAATGAATAAATACACCCAATTTAAGAATTTGCATTGATTTTCCTGATATTGAAAATCAAATTAGAATAAAAAATGAGAATCAAAATACATCTGCTTCATGCACACGCACACATACACACATATACACATACACAAGCAACTTAATAAGAAAAAAAGCAGAGATAGTCCTTCATATTGAAAAGGTTAAGTCCTTTGAAATTTCTTATGGTTAAACGTTTAAGCTGATTATTATGGCCAGAATTTGAGGATCTGAGTCCTTTGCTAGAATCCTCCTGTAAATTAAATGAAATGGAATACCATCTATTATGCATACAAGTTAGAAAAATTGCTCTTGGTGTTCTGGTGCTCCTTAGCTATGTGTCTATGTTCTATTTTCCTATATTCCACTTAAAAAGTCTACAAGTCAAGATTAAAGTGGAGGCAGTATAGTACTGGTACATGATTTTTTGTTTGCAGATGATTATTCACTCAAGACAGATGCAACAAAATATGGATTGATTCTCTGGTGCTTACACTAATTTTGTCCTAATAGTTGACACCAAGAAAACACAAGTGTTCCATCAGCCAATACAATACCATTCATATGTGGACCTATCATCTATAGCAAATGGAGAAGTTTCGAATGCTGTGGATAAATTCATTTACCTAGGCAGTAAGCTTTCCAGGGATGTCCACAATGGTAATGAGGTTGACACATCCATTGCCAAAGTTAGCTTGGTGTTTGGGAGACTGAAGGAAAGTGTGAGAGAAAAGAGACTGACTACCAAACTGAAGGTCTACAGAGCTATGATGCTGACCTTATTGCTGGATGCCTGTGAAACCTGGATAGTTTATCAATATCAAGCCAGAAAACTCAATCACTTTCACTTCATTTGTGTTAGAAAAATATTGAAGATCACCTGGAAGTATAAGATATCAGACTCAGAGGTCCTAAACTATCAAACTTTTAAACTCTACTGCAGAGAGAGCAACTTTGATGGACTAGTCACATTGTTCGAATATCAAACGCATGCTTAGCAAAAAAAAAAAAAAAAAAGATTATTTTACGGTGAATTTACACAGAGCAAGCACTCATATAATAGTCAGAAGAAGCAATACAGAACAATCTCAAGATCTCTTTTAAGAAATTTAGAGTTGACTTTATGATATGAGAGACATTAGCACAGAACCACCCAGCATAGTATGTCCTCATCAGAGGTCTATCATCAGCTGTGGTCTATGAGCAAAGTAGAATTGAAGGAGCCAAAAAAAAAATGGGATGCCCAAATTTAGAAAATCTACTTCAAATTTTAATGTGTACTATTTGTGTTGAACTTGTAGTAGAACATTCCAGGTTTGTATTGTTCTGATGAGCCACAGTTGGATACACTATAACTTGACTTTTATATGTGATATCATTTTGGTCTTCTTTAAAAATGAACAACATCCAACCAAATATGTTTCTAATGGGTCTGTTCTTTCATGAGTATTTCAGGTTTTTGACTTTTGTCTTGTTGAATCTTCAGTTTATTAGGGTATTTATTTATATCTATCTATTTATTTATTTAGATAGAGAGATTTATACATTTATTTATATTTATATATTTGTGTATATATTTTGTATATAATATATATAAACAATATAATATACATTAATATATTTTGCAACCTATATCAGTTTATTAGCTACCATAGTAGCTAGAATCTGTGCTTATGAGAACATGTTGATACATTTTTATTCATAACCACCACACTCAATCAAAAATTAGTATCCTCAAGCTTAGTTCTATTATTTTCTGACTCCTATATCTAGAATAAATGTCAAAGTTTTATAACTACTTTTTGTTCAATTAACTACTCTTATATACTCTAATATTTCTCTCTCTTTCCCTTTCTCTCTCTCTCTCCTCTCTCTTCCTCTCAGTTTTATAACTACCTTTTGTTCAATTAACTACTATAAGATTTCTCTCTCTTCTCCCTTCTCTTTTCCTCCCTCCTTCTCTCTTCCTCTCTTCCACCCTCTCTGTTCGTGTGTGTGTCTCTCTGTCTCTCTCACTCTCTGTCTCTGTCTCTCTGTCTGCCTGTCTGTCTGTCTGTCTCTCTCTCTCTCTCTCTCTTTGTCTCTGTCTCAGTCCTTCTCTGTGTCTGTCTCTCTCTGTGTCTCTCTCTGTCTCTGTCTCTGTCTCTGTCTCTGTCTGTCTGTCTCTCTCTGTCTTTTTCTCTCTGCCTTTCTGTCTGAGCTTCCTGGACAAAAGGTAGCACAGGTAGCTTTGTTCTCCATTGATCTTACCCAAATCACTTTATTATACATATATTTGAAATTTGTTGTTGTATGTTTGCAATCATATCTGAATCATTCTGATGCCATGGATCATGGACTTTTCTTGGCAAACATAATGGAGTGGTCTTCCAATTCCTTCTCTAATCTATTTAGGCAAACAGGATGTAAGTATCATACACAGGGTCACACAACTAGTGTCTGAGGGTGGATGTGCACTCAGGTTTTCCTGATTCTAGGCCCAGTGCTCTCTCTAGAACCATCTAGCTGTCCCAATATCTTTGCAATAGTAAAGTTTAATTGTTTTGTGCTTTATTTTGACAAAAGGAAATATAAAAGGAAATAGAAAGAAAATACAAAAGGTAGTGAAAGTCATGAATAATATTACAACTAAGGGAATTTTGTGTACATAAGATGTAAGCATGAGACAGTAACAAAGTAGATTTGTGTATCAAAAAAAAAAATTGAGTTCAGATCCTGAATCTATTTTGAACCCTTTGGAAAAAAAATACTAACTTCTTTGCAACTTAGTTTCCTATCTGTAAAATGAGGGAAATAGAACTTGCAATGTTTGTTTTGCAAAGTTGTCATGAGGATTAATGATTAAATGATTAAATATGTAAGCCATGGATATGAAGTATCCACTGATGCTGTAAAATTTCTTATATTAGCATGTAGACTTGTAATCTTTGCATTGTCTTGTTAACTACACCTTTCTTGCAGATTAGCAAATGGGGATCAAGACCATACACAACTCCATTCAAACTCTCTCATACTATTGTGGGATAATACAGTTCTCCTTATTCATTTTAGCATTGGATCCCCTGTTGTTGTTTTTTTTTTTTTTTTTGAGCTACTAAAATTTTGTTTTACTCATAAAGGTACACCATGTTGGGTGGCCCCATGTCATTGTGATCCAAATCTCACAACTGATTCCAAAGTTCTTTAGATAGAAGTGCCTCACTTCTTCTGACCCCCATGGGAGACTTTGACTTCGGGGAGTTAAAATTTCCATAAAATAGTATTTCCAGCAAAGTATGTTTGGCATTTGAAAAACATGATCAGTCCATCAGAGTCTTTCTTTTTGCAGTAGAATTTGAATGCTTGGTAATTCAACTCATGAAAAGACCTCCTTGTAAGGTAATTTATCTTGCCAAATGGTCTGCAGAATCTCCCTAAGGCAATTCAAATGAAAGCAATTCAGTTTCTTGTCATAACAATAATATACAGTCCAGGTTTTACAGATATCCAATAGTGAGGTCAGCATCATGGCTTGATAGACCTTCCAGTCTGGTAGGCAATATAATACCTCTTTTCTCCCACATTTTCCCTTGGAGCTTCCCAAATACCCAGCTAATTCTAGCAATATGTTTATCAACCACATCATCAATGTAGACAACCTTGAAAAGTATACTCTCAAAGCCAGCAAACTTATCCACAGCATTCAAGATTTTTACGTTTATTGCAATTCAGGGTTCCATGTATAGCTGGTATAGTGCTGGCTGGTAGAAAACTTATGCTTCTTGGTGCTAATTGGTAAGCTGGAATTAGCACAAGAGGTGGAAAGTTGACCTATACTTTCTTGCATTTCTGCCTGAGAGGTTGCATTGAATACATAGATATCTATGAGCAAAATAGTCATGTACCAACTTTCCTTCCACTTTAATATTGCCTTGTAGCCGTTTCAAGTTAAATCATTTATCATCATTACAATAGCTGACCTTGATGCCATTTTTGTGCTCTTTCAGGATATTTGACAATATTGCTGAAAACATCATGCAAAAAACCATGGACCAAGCTAACAGCTGTGCTTCACTCCATTGGTGACTGGGGAATTGCAAGACCATCATCCTTTATCAAGAATTCTTGAAAGTGAGTCATCATGAACTGGTATAAAATACCAATGACATCTCTAGACAACCAATTTTTTTTCCTGGGGGAGCTAAATGGGCCTTGAGAAAGGAAGACCTAATGTCAGCTCTAACCTTAGAGGCTTACTAGCTGTGTGACCTGGGGAAGTCATTTATTCTATTTGTCTCAGCTTCCTCAAGTGCAAAATTTGAGTAACAGCACCTAACTCACTAGATTGTCCATGAGGATCAAATGAGATATTTGTAAAGTGCTTAGTACAGTGCCTGGCATATAAGCTATTACATAAATGTTAGTCCCTTCCCCTTTTACTCCCTAAACCAGCATCTCTTGGTTCCCAGTAATTTATATTTCATTTGTAAAAATGCATTAAAGCTCTCCTATGAAATCTACATTTTTAAATCATTGCCCAGTCTCCAAAAATTATGAGTTTTAAATTTGTGAGTTTTGTACTTCTAAATATTAAAATGCTATATACAAATGAGTATAGAGACCATACGGCTCTACAATTCTAGCCTTAACAAATTCTTAAAATAATGCTCAATCACAATATGTGCCAATGAAAATTATTTCAGGACATATTTTATTTATTTTTAAGAAATACAAAAATTATCTGGCTCTTTGGTCCATTGTACATTTTTTTCACAAAAGACAGAAAGAAAGAAATCAGATATCACCTTACATCCTAAATGAGGTGATTTGTCTTTATGTGTATGTGATGGGCAATGGTGGCGAGGGAAGAATACTTTGTTTAGGAATTCACATAGGTTGAGAATAAAACGTGGGACAATGCAAAGAGATGCCTTTTGGAAAGCAGAATAGTGTTTAAGGGATTACCTTTCTCAGAGTAAAAGGCTGAAAATATGGAGAGGGATAAAATAATCACAGGGAGATCAGGAATGAATGATTTAGTTTCTATTGGACATTGTCTCTGGTGCTTCAGATTTAAAGATGGAATAGTAATAACAAAGCACAGAATAGTCACACATATGAATTATAATACATGTGAAGTGTTTTCTAATACTTAAAGCAAGGTAGATGTGAGTTATTAGTTGTAATTCTAAATTCAACTCTGCTAAAGTAATTTAAAATTGCAGAAAAAAGAAATCAAATTTAAAAGTAAGGAATTCTTTCCATCATTTTGATGAACATTTTCAACCTGGTGGCATGTCAAATTGTTGATTAGGGGCACGAATAAAAAAGGGGGTAAGAGTTCAAGCTGCTGTAATGAATAATTACTAGTATTTTGGAAAGGTCAAGGTGTTTCTTATTTTTAAAAGCATCTGGTAAATGATTACAAGATTTGAAGCAGAAAACGAATATCTTAAAAAAAAAAAGTCATGTCTAATTGTGCCCACAGATCCTTGCAGCTTCTTCCTAATTTGATTATTCACTCTTCTGTTCCTCAGCTTGATCATCTATCTACCTATTTTTAATGTGAAAAAAGTGTAAGCATTTGGTGCTACAAAGAGCATGAAAGGATTTTTATAAGACCACCCATTAAATTCCTACTAAAAATCAGGCTATCTTTTCCCGATGCCTTGGGAGTTTTTCCATCCAAGAGTTTTAAATATAATTCAAAAATATGCTTTGTTGACTTATTTCTATGGGTGTGTATGAATATGACTATTTGCTATGAAACTATAGTATTTCTGAATAGTCAGGAATAAAAAAAGTCCTAAACTTCTCTCTCATACTTTTCCATAATTTTTCAGATTACTGTCCCTATAAAACAATTTATGGGCTTGCATTTTTAATTCAAAGTTAGCAAGAATAAACTGATAGGTTTCAGTTTGTTTCAAGGCTCAGTATATTTGAACAAAGTTCCAAACTTGTTGGAGAGTATATATTTTTATAGAGATTATACATCATTATATCACACTTTTTTAACTCCATCAATAAATATTCTATTAGATTGCCCCAATTTCTGGACAATTGGCCTACAGTCCAGAACAATTCCATTTAGATAATTATTCAGCCTTTACTGAAATATTATTCTATGCTCCTGAAAACTGCTCAGTCAGAAGTATGTCTGAGAAATAGCCTGGCATACAATCTCAGTAGCATTTTCACAATAAAAGGTACCTCATAATAAATTAACACTCACAAGGAATGAACTCACATACCACTCATACAAATGGACTCATGATATCATCACTGCTTGTTTAAATTCATGGAACTTCTTAAGCCATACCCTCAGGAATCCAGAAACTGCCAGAGGATTATTAATCTTCATTCCACCTTGCCTATCTTTTTGCCATCTGGTCTGCATGATATACTCTCTGAGCCCAAATTCTGCCTTCCTATTGTATGTATACCATCTGAATCATCAGTCCTTCAAAGATATTGGCCTAAGGAACTGAAACTTCTTAATGTTGGAACTTTTATTTGATCACCATTCTGTATATATTGTTGAGTGTTACAGATCACTATAACTAGTTGGCTCCAAATATGTTTTGCATTTGACCCTTGTCATATTTTCTCCTATGATTCCCTTATATGCATTGTCTACCCCTAAAACAAGATAAGTTCGTTGAAAGAAGAAACTGTCTGGAATATGACTATGTATTTCCAGTGTTCAGCACATTTCTTGTCACATATGTAATGAAGTATCACCTAACAAAATCATATATGTAATGTGGAAAATAGGTCTGCCCAGAAATGGAGGGTAACAGTTGCCTTAATCTGGTTTAGATTGACAGCTTAGTTTTTCTACCTCACCATATGCTTGAAAGAAAAAAAAAAGACCATTATAGAAAATAAAATTACTTTCCAAAAAATAAAAAAGAGATGATAATCATGGAAGATATAATTGATAGAATATACCAGTGTAAGGGAACTTTACAGCCTAGGAAAGAGATGAAATCTTGGCTCTAACTAAGATAAGAAAACAGTCATACTGAGAGAACAGTCTCATATTTAGTCTACTTAGTAGGCTTTTTGGTTATATAGGCCCTGAAAATCAATAAATATATTGGGAGTCTGGCTTTTTCCTTCATGCCTGTGGCTCTGGGGAAGAATCCATTCAAAAATGGTGCCTTCTCTTCTTGATTCTCTTTTTCCTGCTTTTCTATTTCAGAAGTTTCTCAGTCCATTGGAAATCATAGCTGTCTGGAAGTGGAGCTAAACAAGATAAGCACCTTTAAAAAAAAAAAAAAGCATTAATTCATGAAACATTCCTTAACAAAACCTGCCTCCATTTTCCCCACTCTTTTATTCTTTCTCCTCACCTAAATGTTAAGGTTGTTTAGTTTTCATTCTTATTTTAAAAATGGAAAAAATGATGATAAATACAAGGCTTTTATCACTTTAGAAGAAAAGCCAAAGTATTAGCCTTAGAGCTTGGAGGATCAGAAAAAAAAAAGAAAAGGGGAAAAAAAAAGGAAAACATACAAGTACAAGACAGATGAAAGCTTGACTCATGTTTGTGACATGAAACCTATTGAGCACAAAAATGGACTCAAGGAACTCCTCCAATTATAGGAATATATCTTACATGTGCCCACAAGTCTGCTTCTTCTCTTTGAATGGAGTAACTCCCACATGAGTAGGGTAACCCTTAGAAAACAGTATGAGAGTGGAAAGTTTCTTGTATTTTACATCAGAGATCCTAGGTCTGAATTCTATTTCTTCTCTGTTCTACCTGGGTAACTAATTTCCCATACTTATACCTCCCCTCGTGCTTCTTTATTTGTAAAACTAGTCTTTGGACTTGATATTTAAGTTTTCTTTGAACTCATCAGAATATAAACTCCTTGAGGACAAGGAGTATCTTTTCTCTCTCTCTCTCTCTTTCTCTTTCTCTTTCTCTCACCAGGTTTTAGCATAATGCCTGATAGTAGGTACTTAACAAATGTTTATTAAATGAATGAATAATCCAAAATACAACTTGGAGTTCATCCTTTGCCTGCTCATGACAACTTTTTCAGTAGTATCTATGAACTTAGTTGGCAGCAAGGAATTTGTAGTGTCTTTCCAATGTGAGGAAAGAGACGTACTTTCCAAATCATACATATTGAAGTATCAGAGTTAAAACAATGCACCCCTTATTTTCCATTTTATTTTCATTAAGATGTAGGAATTTTATACCTGAAAACTGCAGTAAATTACTGTTTACTTGCCATCTTTCCCACAAGCTACCTAGGATCATGTGATCAATGCCCTTGCCTTCATTCTATTTTTTTCCCCTATACCTTTCAGGCTTCTCTGCTCCCAGGAGAGAAATACTTGTACAGCAACCTTGTAAATAGCATATTGGTTCTTCATCTCATCACCTTTTTAAGGTTAAGGTAAAAACATTCACAACAATAAGGAAAACTAAACACAGGGATAGTTGTCACTTAACATCTTAATTATCCAAAATAGCAATCAGGTGCCTACACAAACAGATGTCCCTGGTTAACAGTACAAGAGAAGACTGTTAATGTCTAAGATTTTGCTTCATTACATGTGGAACGAGCTACTTCTGATCTGTAAGCCAGCTTCCTGGTGGGAGGCTAAGCCCTTTTAGTTGCTGAATCAGATTGATTCTCAGCAGTTTGAGAAGCTGGTACAATTCACAAAAGCAGGCACAATATACCTTGAAATGGTTAGTGGAACAGGAGAAAAAGGTCATTTTTCCTATCTTTATTTTATTGTATGCTTTCAACATGTCAAGCATTATCTGGACTCCTGCTTCATGCTAAACTTCTGTCTTCTGTCTGCATTCTCCTTTAAACCAGCATCAAGCCCCACAGGTCTTCAACTGCTTACTCAGTTTCACCTTCTATACCCATTAATGGTAACAGAGCAGTTGCCCTAAAGATAAGCCTTCCAAGATTGGGAAAAAAAAGAAAAAAAAGAAAGAAAATATTGTATTAAGTGAAAAGTCACTGTGGGTGAAAGAGAGTTTACTAGATCATGAAGAGGTCACTGAAATCATTGGAAATAGAGACTTTTCTAAATCCCAAATAATCATCTTATTTACCATCTCACTCTGTCTTGTTCATTTTGCAGTTTTATCTATCTTCCTATCTGTTTAACTGACTGTCAGCTTCTGGATAAACTGACTTGCTCTTACTGAAAACTTGAGAGAATGATGTCTTCCTGCTTAGAAAAAAAATCATATGTCTGAAATACCACTTTCCTTGCAATAGATATTTTTTCTTTATTTCCAGGGCCCTACAATGTTATTTACTCTTGACCTAAAACAAAGATTTTATAACCATTCTTTCTTATAAATTATACTTATAAATTGCTATGATCCAGTCTTGTATTAACCCAGATTCCAGAGAATGTTTGAATATTCAGATCCTAACTATTTTAGTTCTGCTTTGCTGTCATCCTCCACTTGGTGTCTTTAAGCTCCTGTATTTCAAAGTAGAATAATAATCCTTTATTTCCTCTAATACCTTTCCTGGGTTCCTTGTGTTTATCTACCAGTTTATTTCAAAATAATGGCTGCTTTCTTAATTTCTCTGTAGATTTATCCCATCAAAACTGTTCAAACGATGGCCCCACCAGCCCATTTGCTGATTCCATTTTCCTCTCTGATGGAGAAAGTTCTCTTGTATTAATCTGGATGATCCATTTAAACCCATCGCTCATTCTAACAAGTAATAATACCCTTATACTAAAGCATACCTTGTCACTTTATATTATACTAACTTCATCTAAACTTTCTTCATCCTTCAGCAACAACTAGCATTCTTTTGTAACTTGCATTGTGAAATTACAATGCAATGCTTCTTTTATGTTCTTTCTATCTCACCCTTCTCCAGTAATCACTATCTGGTTTTATTTTTATGGGGGGGGAATCTTCTGCACAACCGTATGCTATTGGGGTCCTCTGTTTCTGTTCAGTCTGTTATTTCAATTATCTTCTTTCTTTGATGAATCAGCACTGATTTAAAATCAACCTAAGAGTAAGCTCCTAATCCTTTCTCCTAAGCTTTCCTTCTCTCTTTCTTCTGTCACTGTCAATATTTTCATTATCCCCTCCAGCTTCCCAGTTTTGATGTTCAAAATCACCTTTAGCTCTCCTCTCTCTCTTTTCTTTTTTTAAAATTTAATTTTTAACACATTGTTAAAAATTTTAACAAAATTTAATTTATGAATCATGTTGGAAGAGAAAAATAAGAAGAAAAGGAAAAAAACATGGGAGAGATAAAAAATAGCAAAAAAAAGAATAAGAAGACGTGAACATAGCATATGCTGATTTATACTCAGTCTTGTTAGTTCTTTTTTTTTTTTTTTCTGAATGCTGATGGCATTTTCTGTCCCAAGATTATGGGGTTACTTTAGATCACTGAACTACTGAGAAAAACCAAGGCTTTCATAGTTGATCATAGCACATTCTTGCTGTTATTGTGTACAATGTATTCCTGGTTGTGCTTGTTTTGCTCAGCATCAGTTCATGTAAATCTTTACAGGCCTTTCTAAAATCAGTTGTTCATCATTTTTATATAACAATAATATTCCCTTACCTTCATATACAACTTGTTCAGTTAATCCCCAATTGATGGGCATTTACTCATTTTCCAGTTCTTTGATACCTCAAAAAGAGCTGCTATAAGCATTTTTGTACATGTGGGTCCTTTTTCCTCTTTTATGATTTTCTTAGGATACAGATCCAGCAATGGCACTGCTGAGTCAAAGTGTATACACAGTTTTATAGACCTTTAGGCATAGTTCCAAATTGCTTTCCCAAATAAATGGATCATTTCACAACTCTACCAACAATGCATTAGTGTCCCAGTTTTCCCACATTCCCTCCAACATTTATCACTATCTTTTCCTGTCATCTTAGCTAATAAGAGGTGTGAGTTAGGTGCATTTCTCTAATCAATAGTGATTTAGAGTATTTTTTCATATGATCATAAATAGGTTTAATTTCATCATCCTAAAACTATCTGTTCATATTCCTTGTCCATGTATCAACTGGGGAATCCTCTCTCCTTTCAACTCCCTTACTTTTACAGGACTATAACAAATGTACAAATATATTTCCTTTTTTCTCTCAACGATGAATAAATTTTCTCTCTCTCATTCTCCCTCTTTCTCTCTTTCTCTCTCTTTTTTGGTCTTTATTTTTTATTTCTCATACACACATTTGAATTTGGGGCTACATAAGTAAAAATAAAATTAAGGATGATTTTCCATTTATATTAACTTAGAAAGAAAGAAAATATTACACAAATATGTATTTGATCCATGCAAAAAAACTTTTTTATAGTGAATTGATTAATAGAAACTGAATATAGAGAAAAAGAGATTCACTGAAATGGGAACAGATAGAGAAAGAATTTGTAGGTAGAGATGCATATAAATATAAACATAGGAAGGAGAGAGAAAATGAAAATGGAGCACAGATGAGAGAACACAAAGTTGTATAATTTCTTGCAAATTTCTTTACATCACTGTGCGTCCTTTAACGAAAATATAATGTGACTTTGCATTGAATTTCTCTGAATTATCTTCAATTTAACACTTCATGAACTTATAATTCTATAAATGAGGCAAAGAAAAATGATATACATAAAGTGCAGTAGGCAAGGGTAAAGAGAAATTTTAAAATATAGGTCCTTAAGGTATTTCAGCTTAAATATATATTATATTGTTATATTGTATTATGTTATATTATATTATAATTATGTCAGATTATGTTGTATTATATTATATTATATTTTGTCATATTATGTTACATTATATATATATATAGTATTGTATTATGCTATATTATATTATATTTATTATATTATGTTGGATATAGTCATTGTTCTGTGAGTTAGATGCAGTAAGAGTGAGGGCTGATCCACATGTTGAAGACATGCCTTCCTTGACCTATATGTTACTAATGAATGACTTTGGTTTTCTTCCCCTTTTAAATGTCAAAAAGTTTACAATACAGTGTGGTATGTGGTATCCAGGTATCTAAGATCTAGTTTCAGATTTATTATTTACTACCACTCTGGGCTTCTGGAGGTTAAATCATGTGATACAAATATATGTAAAAACTGTTTAAAATTACTTGAACATAAGTTTATCTGTATGGCCCCTTTCCCTCTCTTCTTCCATCCCTCTCTCCCTCTCAGTCCCTCTGTCTGTCTATCTCTACTTTATGCCAACATGTTTGGGATAAGAATATAAAAAGACACTATCCCTGTCAAAAATGAATTTATAAATTATATTGTGAGATAACACATTCAGAGAAGTAAAGACCTGGATAGCAACAGAGATTGTTAATTGATTTATAGGATCTATTCTTCCTAAAAATCATAGCCCTTTGATTATTGTGCACAAACCAATCCAAACAAAGTAAGGTAAAGATGTGTGTGTGTGTGTGTTTGTGTGCACGTACATAGTGATGGGCAGAAGGTAAGATGCCCTTACTTGAAAAGCAATTGGCATATGAAGTTATATAGCATGAAATAGCTTTATCCAATAGATAAAATGAAGATAGTGACCCATCTGACACTCTTTCATTCACCAATAAAATGGGTTGGGCACTAGGAAGAGAAATGAACAAATGAGTGAATTAACATGGACTCTGACTATTTCTATTGAAGAAGCCCTGTTCTAAGGAGGAGGGATGCAGCTGTGGTGGAAAGAAGCAGGGAAACAACAGAGGCAGCTAAATTGTGTTGTAAACTGACTGGATGTCTGGAGGGAAAGGAATAGCCAACAGATGTAATCGACTGTCTTTTTTTCTATGGAGTATATGGTTACATGTAACATGTAGCACTTAGTAGGTGCTAAATAAATGCTGGTTGATGGACTGGTACATAATAAGTAGTTAATATGCTTATTAACTGACAAAAATGTGAGTTAATATTAGAATTAATTATTGTTGTTTTGTCACTTTTATGGTGTCTATTCAAAATATTCAATTTTCCATTTTCCATCATTGAATGAAGATCATTCTCTTTACTCAAGTTGTTTTTGTCTGTTCATTTTTTTAATTCTTTTTTTGAGAATTAAATTTGATTCTACATCTGCATAAATATTGTTTTTCACTACCCCTTTACATGCTATTTTTCATTCTGAGTTAGAGGTGGGGATCTTCCTTCTTTCAGTCTTGTCATTCCCTTTTCTTCTAGTCTAATTGAACCAGTGACAGATACATGATCTTTTATGTTCTTAAGGGTAAAAAAAAAACAAACATTGCTATTGTTGAAGAAAATTCTAATGATACAATGATATTAGGTTGATTTTTACATATAGATATGTTGCTCTCTGAAGTTAGAATTATGTACACTGTGGATCTTCAATGTAATATTTTAAATAAAAAACAGTCAATTTTGTGGCTAAAATATATAAAATGCATAATTTTCAGCTAAATAGTTTGCCAAATACAAGTAACTATCACATAAAGGAGACATTGTTGCCACTGTCTTCTAAAGAAAGAATGTGGTAAAGAGAAAGCTGTGTTCATAGTTTGTTAAGAGAACAATTTTTTTAGAATAGATTATTGCCCTCCTCTTTTATAAACAATAAATTGCCCAACTTACTAAGATGAGTCTCTATAAATCTTTCACTTGATTTTGTGTCCAAGAAATTCAGCACTTTCAGTTCCAACACTCATACAATTGTCAGTATAAATCACCAAAATACCAGATGCAGCCTCTGGAAGAACATCTGCCATAATTTGGCAGATGGGTCCTGTAACAGACAACAAGAGATAAAAGAAAGGAGAAATATCACCTGACCCAGGACCTTGTTTTGCTTCCACTTAATAGACTAATTATTGCAAAGACAAGAATTTTCAGAAGAAGATTTAAACTTGAAATATATTTTATTATGTGGTTTTAGTATTTATAATCATTCCTCTGGATACTTATGACTCTTTTTTTCTCTAACAACTCAGAAGTAATGTGCTCTAACAGTCTAAATACTTCTCTAATTTTGTGAAAATACACGAAAAATTAGATTGTATCACCATAGAGGAAACCAATAATTAGTCCATGCAATAAATTTATTAAATATTTTATATAATCAAAGCATATATGATAAAATTATAAACTCTGGAGAATTCCTGAAGCAAATAGAGATTAAAAGAAATGTCTTTTGTGATGAAAAATGGCATCTGCATCAGAGAACTATGGAGAATAAATGTGGATCTAAGCATATTAGATTTTTCTTTCACAAAATGACAAATATGGAAATATATATTGAAATATGGTTGCATATGTATTACCTATATCAGACTTCTTGCCATCTTGGTAAGAGGTGATGAAAGGAAGAGAGGGAGAAAAAAACTGGAATTCAAAAATCTTTTTGAAAAAATATATGAACATATATATAAATATAAAAATACATATACATGTATATATGTTTATATATTTACTTATATACATTTTATTTTCCCCAGTTACATATAAAACAATTTTACATTTGTTTTAGAAATTTTGAATTCCAGATTCTCTCCTCTCCATCTTTGAAGACAGCACATATGGAGTTATGCAAAATATTTCGATAAAAGTCATGTTGAAAAAAAAAAAAACATAGCTCTCCCCTCCAAAAAAAGAGAAAAAAAAAAAGTAAAAGAAAAAGGTATCTTTCAGTTTGTATTCAGACAGAATCACTTCTTTCTCTGGGCATGGGTAGCAGTTTTCATCATATGTCTTTCAGAATAGTGTTATTTCACTGTATTGCTGAGAATTGTAAAGCTATTCACAACTGATCACCCCATAACATTGCTATTATTACTTTGCTTGAGGTCATGGAGGACTTCTAAGTTTTTCTGAGAGTAACCTACTCATGATTTCCCATAGAACAATAATTGTGTGATCATAATCACATACAATAATTTATTCAGCCATTCCCCAACTGATGGACATGTCTTTAATGCCCAATTCTTTGCCTTGAGAAAAGGGGTATTATAAATATTTTTGTATATATAGGTCCTTTTTCTCTTAAAAATTTTTTTGGGGGAGATGTATGCCCAGTAGTGCTATTATTAGCTCAAAGAATATATTCTTTAGATAGCCCTTTTTATAGCCCTTTGGGTATATATCAAAATTTTACAAAAATGAATATTGAAAACTACATGTATTTAGAAAAAATAAAATACTACTGAATTCAGAAAAAATAAACACATAAAATATAAAAATTATATTGAGAAAAAAAAAGACAAAGGATATAAAAGGACCCAAAAGAGTTTCACTAAGGACATTTCTAGATTTTTTTTTCTTAACCTAATTCAAGAATGTAAGTATAAGTAAAAAAATAATCAGTACACAAAAAAAGAAGGACATGGCTTAAGTTATGTGTTTGGGAAATTTTAGAGGTGGGATTTGAAAATAAGCGTGTTAATTCCATGCTCAGAAATGGATCAATGTCACACTATACTGTTTCTCTAGTCTAATTTTAGGAATTTATTAATATTTCTGATGGATTAATTTATTTATTATACCCTACTAAATATTTCTTTATTTCTATAGGACTTCATGTTTTATTTACTAAGAATAGTCTCTACATAGGCTTTTATGCATGTCATTTGGCTTCTGCTATGTTTTTTCTTAAAGTGTTGTATATTCATTGTCACATCTGAGTCTTCATGACCCTATGTACCACAGGACCCATCTTTTTTTTTTTGCTAATAAAATTGAAAAGTTTATTGAAATGATTAATACCTACAAAAACAAAATGTTCAGATCAATAGAACAAGAAATAGAGAATTAAATAGTCCAATTTCAGAAAAAAGAAATTGAATAATACATAAATGAATTCCCAAGGAAAAGAAATCTGAGAAATGTTGGATTTTTAAGGGAATTCTATAAACTTTTAAAAAATAATCATTTTCAACACTATAGAAACTATCTGCAAAAATAGAAAGAGAAGGAATCATTATTTTTTATTGTTTTCTTTATGTTTAAACTTTTATTTTGAAAACATATGCATAGTTTTCAAAATTCACTCTTGCAAAACCTTGTGTTCCATTTTTTTTCTCCTTCCCTTCTCCTAATCAATCCCCTCCTCTAGACAGAAACTAATCCAATCTATTAAACATGTGCAGTTCTTCTATACATATTTCCAAAATTATCATGCTACAAAAGAAAAATCTGATTAAAAAAGAAAAATTGAGAAAGAAATAAATGAAAGCAAACAAACAATAAAAAAGTGAAAATACTATGTTGTGATCTGCACTCAGTTCCCAGAGTCCTCTCTCTGGGTACAGATGGCTCTCTCCATCATAAGACCATTGGAACTGGCCTGAACTACCTCACTGTTGAAAAGAACCACATCCAGCAGAATTGATCATCATATACTCTTGTTGTTGCTGTGTACCATGTTCTCTTGGGACAGAACTCATTTTCTTAAACTGTGAGTCCTGACTCTTTGTAACGTCTCATAATTAAATATGGGGGTCATGATAAGTGACTTTATATCAGTAATTGTTCGATTTGTATACTTATTTTATATATCTATATACACAGTCACATAAAAATATCTTGGTGAAATATTCCAAATTTTCCCAAAGTTTAAGTTCCTTAGATCTGAGACACAATCTATCCAACTCAACATCTGCCTTTCCCTTTTACTTTTGCCTCCAATCTTTCCCAACAGCAGGGTTACCCCTTTCACTTGCAACAAGTCCTATCTTCTTATGTGGGCAAAATACTTAAATGTCAGCTTCAGTTAATAGCCTAAATTAATTGCTTTAATTACTAACTGCGTTTATCTCCTTGCTGTCCAAGGGACTCTAATAAATATTCCCCAGAATCACAATTCCAAACCTTTTATTTTGTGGTGCTCAGTTTTTCTTATATTCCAACACACACAATTTTACATTGCTATTGGAAAAAAAATATAGGTTTGATTACACAGACCTTTTTCAGTAATGTTTCTACTTTTTAGCAAACTGTCCAGATTTGCCATAGCTTTCTTTCCAAGGAGCAAACATCTTTCAATTTCATAACTTCAATTACCATCTACAGTGATCTTTGAGCCCAAGAATATAAAATCTGGCAATGTTTTCACTTCTTTTTTATTTCCCAGGAAGTTATGGGACTGTTTACCAAATCTTGATTTGTTTGTTTGTTGGGGATTGGTATGTAATGCTTCAAGTCAGCTTTTACACTTTCCCCTTTCATCCTCATCAAGAGACTTAATTCTTTTTTTTCCCAGTTTCAGCAGAGTGGTATCATCTGTGTATGTGTGACAATATCTCTCTCACTTTTATTCCAGCTTTTGATTCATCTAGTGCAACATTTCACATGATCCACTCTGCATATAAATAAAATAAAGTGACAACATACAGCCTTATCATACTTTTTTTCCTGATCTTAAACCAGTCAGTTAGGCCATGTTCACTTCTAACTCCTACTCCTTAGCCCATAAACAAATTGTTTAGGAGACAAGTAAGATGATCTGCTACTCAGAACTCTTTGAGGACTTGCCAATTTCTGTTGTGATCCATAAAGTCAAAGGCTTTGGTTTAGTCAATGAAGTTATATTAGCAGTTTTCTTTTTCCTCTCCCTCTTTTTTGGCGGGGGGGGGGGGTTATTGTTGTTATTGTTGTTTATAAAACTGCCTTATTTTCCTCATAATCCAGTGAAAGTTGGCAACCTGGGCTATATTTCCTCTGCCTCTTAAAAAAAAGTGTATTCTTCTGGTAATTCTCATTTTATTTATTGCTGAAGCCTAGCTTGAAGACTCTTAAAGCACAGTCTTGCTGGCATCAGAAATGAATGCAATTATTCAATAATTTGAACATCCCTTGGCATTGCCCTCCATTAGAACTGGGACATAAACTTATCTTTTCCAATCTAGTGATCAATGTTGAGTCTTCCAAATTTGCTGGCATATTAAGTGCAGCACTTTAATAGCATTTTTAATAGCAATTTTAAATATCTTTGCTTGAATCTTATCACCTCCACTTGCTTTATTGTTAGCAATGCCTCATAAGGTGCATTTGACTTCATTCTCCTAAGATGTGTTAAGATTTTTCTTGTATAGTTCTTTTGTATATTCTTGCCACCTTTTCTTTTCCTTTTCTATTTCTATTAGGTCCTTAACATTTCTCTTTTATCATGCCCAATTTTGCGTAGAATGTTTCCTTTATGCCTCTAATTTTCTTGAGGGAATGTCTTGTCTTTCCTATTCTATTCTGTTCTTGTATTTCCGTACATTTAGATCATTAAGAAAGGTTTTTTATCTCTTCTCATTATTTTCTGGACTTCTGCATTCAGTGGGGTATATCTTTCCCTTTCCTTTTATTTGCATAGCATTAACAGATAGCCTTTTTGCTTTTTTTTTTTTTTTACTTTGGTATGTATTTAACTTTGTGTATTTATTTATTTATTCATTCACTCTATTTATTTATTCATTTTTATTTGTCTGTTTATTCATTCATTCATTCATTCATTTTGTTTTTAGTGAGGTAATTAGCATTGACTTGCCAGGGTCACACAGCTAGTAAGTGTTAAGTGTCTGAGATCATATTTGAAAAGAGGTCTTCCTGATTCAGGGTCAGAATTCTATTCTATTCTAAATATTTTAATGCCATGGTGGCATAAGTATTGGAATTTGCAGGCACTCAACCTACAAGGAAGTTATATGGAGGAGATTGATTAAATATTGAATTATACTGATATAGTCTCATCTCCACCTATCTCATTACCTTCTCTTCTTTAAAATAATTTTTGATTATCTTTTTGTTTTTGTTTCATATTATTATGGATATAACATTGACAAAATTTTGTCATGAAAATAATAACAGAAATTATATATGAAACTGTGAACTTTATGTAGTTTATCAGTGTATATTAAATTCAACATGGTATTTAAAAATCAGAGTAAGTTCTCCATTCTAAATTTTATTATTTTTCTCCCATGTATTTAAAAAAAGGTTTATTGGTGCTCTTTTAATTTTTTCACCTCCATTACTATTCACTATATGCCATCAATTAACAAATACCTGACTTGTAATCAATTAGTAGTCAAGAAAAATAACATCACATACAGAATATGAAAATATATGACTCATCCTGCAGGTCTAATTCATCATTTTTCTGACAAGAGATAGGTGGCATGCACCATCATCAACATTGTGAAATAAAGATTAATCACTCCGCTGATCAATTATATTTATCTTTCAAAGTTGCTTTTCTTTACGTAGTTGTCTTAATCATAACTTTTTTCTGGTTCTATTCATTTCATTTTGTATCAGCTAATACATTTTTCCTGGTTTCCAAAACTGTGATGCCCTCATCATTTCTTATAGCACAATAATATTCTATTTTGTATGTATGTGCCACTATTTGTTCATTCACCAAGTGATAGACACATACTTTGTTTTCAATTAGTTGTGTAACAAAACTGTTCTTAATGTATACAGTTATATTGAACATATACATATATTTATAAGCATATCTATATATATGCATATGAATTTTCAGTCTTTCTCTTGTCCTTACACTTCTTTCTTCTTTTCAGTCTTTCTTTCTAATATTTTACTGTATTATGCATATATGTTAGAATATGTATATATGTATGCAAATAGGAAATGTATGTATGTATCATATATGCATAATGTATAATATGGTAAAATAGGAAATCAAAAGATAATTTGAATAAAATATGTTTGGCCTTGGAGTACAAAATAAAACAAAGAAGAGACTAATACAGTTTTGTCAAGATAACTCACTGGTCATTTAAAAAAAATTTACATAGATTAAAAGACATTTCTACACAATGACATCACCAAATAGTCAACATGCAAACAGATTGATTCAAAGGTGGAAAACATATACATTCAGTCAAAATAAGACTTGTTGCTGATTTTGGCTCAGACCATGAACTTCTTATTGCAAAATTCAAGCTTAAAAGGAAGAAAGTAGGGAAAAACCATCAAACAATATAGATAAGATATAAATAACATTCCTTATGAATATGAAGTGGAGATAATTGATAGGTTTAATGGATTAGACCTAGTAGATAGAGTGCATGGGGAACTATGGACAGAGGCTTAAAATGTTGTATGAGGCAACATTAAAACAACAACAAAAATAATTCCAGAGGAGAAGCAAAAGAGCCAAAAGGCAAAATGTATGTCGGGCAAGCCTTTGCAAATAGCTTAGGAAAGAAGGAAAACAAAAGTTGAAGTAGAAAAGGAAATAAATAACAAATAAAATGAAAAATTTAAGAGATTAGCAAGGAAAGATTAGATTGTCTGGTTTTTTGAGCAATACCAAGTAAAAAAAAAATAAAGCAATTGAATAGGAAAGATGAGATCTCTCTCTCTCTCTCTTTTTTCATTAAAAGCTTTTTATTTATAGAACATATGAGTGATTTTCTACATTAACCTTTGCATAACTTTTTTTTGTTCCAAGATTTTCCCCTCCTTCCCCTCACCCCCCACCCCCACCCCTAGATGACAGGTAATCTAATACATGTTAGATATGTTAAATTATATGACAAATCCACTATATGTATACATATCTATACAGTTATTTTACTGTACAAGAAACAACAGATCTAGAAAGAGAGAGAGAGAAAAAAAAGACAACCTAAGAAGGAAAACAAAATGCAAGGAAATATTCACAGAAAACATTAAATGCTGTGTTGTGGTCCACACAGTTCCCTCAGGCCTCTCTCTGGATGTATATGACTATCTTCATAGCTGAACAATAGTAACTGATTTGAAAAACATCATTGTTGAAGAGAACCATGTCTAAGATGAGATCTCTTCAAGAAAATAAGGGATATATTTTTGTTAACTAGTTTTTAAAAATTATTCTTCTGAACTTAAATACAAAAAACCCAAAACAGAGAACATTTTAATGTATAAAACACAACACAAAAAAAGGATTTAATACAAAACCATGAATTTCCAGTTTACAATGTTTATTAAAAAACTTATTAATAAATAGTACATAGTTTTTAAAACTACTCTGCTTTTCAAAACTTCATTCTAAGTTTTCTTTTTTTCCTGTTTTTCATTTTTTTTCTTCCCTGCCCACCTCACCTTAGAGAAAATCATTAGACACAAATATATATGCACACAAACGTGTGTATGTATATATGTAAAACTGTAAATATATATATATATACTTTTATTTCTCAGTTCTTTCTGTGGGTGTGAACAGCATCTTTCTTCATGTGATTTTTGTAGCCAGAGTATTTATAAAACTAAAAATAACTTGATTGTTCTTAGAATAATGTTGCTAATACTGTGTACAATATTCTTATGATCTTGCTCATTTCAATCTTCATTATTTTATCTGTCTTCCCATTTTTTTTCTTTTTAAAATCAATAAGGTCCTCATTTTCATGGTATATTAGTAAAATATCACAAACATACTGCAACCTGTTTATCCATTCCACAAATGATGGTTGTCCCTTCAATTTTTATGTTTTTACCATCAGAAAGAGAGCTGCTGTAAATATTTTAAGATGCAAATTCCTTTCCTACTTCCCTAATCATCTTGGACTGAGAGATTTTGGTAGGTCAAAGAATATGTGGTTTTATAATGTTTTGGGCATAATTCTAGGTTGCTCTCTAAAATGGTTGGATCATTTCCCAGTTTTATCAGAAGTGTTTTAATGACTGAATTTTTCCACATCCCCTCTAATATCTGTGATTTTCTCCTATCGTTTTCGTCAATCTGAAAATGTCAAATATCTAAAATTGCATTTCTCTTATAAATAATAATTTAGAGTATTTTATGTGACTGTATATTTTTGATTTCTTCATCAAAAAACTGCTTTTTCATATCTTTTGAACAATTATCAATTGGATATTATTATATATTCTTATTAATTTGACAAACTCTTTATATATTTGATATAAGACCTTTATCTAAGAAAGTGTCTCTAGATTTTTTTCTTCAAATATTCTCTTTTTCTTTTAATTTTTGTTTCATTGGTTTTATTTGTACAAAACCTTTAGATATAATGTAATCAAAATAATCCATTTTTATCAAAATATTTCACAACTCTTATTTATTCATAAGTTGTTCACCATAAATCTGATAAGTAATATGTTCAATGTTCATCAAATTTTCTTATGATAGGGGGGCGGAGCCAAGATGGCGATCTGCGGACAGCTTTCTCTGTGAACTCCTCCGACATTCCCTCAAACCCAGACAAAGTAAGCCTTCCAACTGGTTTCTGAGTGAGGGCCTCGCCAAGCATTTGGACTACAACGCACTTCTATCAAAGATCTACCGTGAAAGAACTCTGGAGAAGGTTAGCCTCAGGGGAAATCGGCTGCTGGTCAGGATCAGACTCCAACCGGGGCGGAAGTCTATCTGCGATAGAGGGGCAGATTTTGGGCACCCAGGAAGCCCCTGGGAGACGCCTGGGCCACTTTGCTCTGCTTGTGGGCAGGTGCTTTGGCAGATCTGCCTTTGGAAAAGGGTGGATCGAGACCAGCTGAAAACGTGGTCCTAGTGCGAATCTAGCCCGACCAGCCTCAGACCTGGAAGTCAACTCGGCAAACTGCCCCAGGGCAAATACAAATTGTTGCAGTTTTCTCGGCTTTTGACCAATATCCCAACTTTAAATCATGAGCAAGAAGCAGAAGAGAGCTCTCACCATAGAAAGCTTTTACGGAGAAAAAATAGAACAGTCCCCAGATCCTGACATTATGAAAACAATCCCAGATGAAGCCACAAAGGCAGACTTAAGTTGGTCTCCCTTTCAGAAGGCTTACCTGGATGATTGCATTAAGAATCTCAAAAGAGAGCTAGAAGAAGAATGGGGAAATAAATTGAGATCAGGGCAACAGAAATATCAAAAACTGGAAAATAGGACTGGTGAATTGGAAAAAGAAAACAGTTCACTGAAAAACAAAATTGGTGAATTGGAAAAAATCACCAATTCACTGGAAAATAAAAATGGTGAACTGAAAAACAAAATTGGTGAATTGGAAAAAGACAACAATTCACTGAAAAACAAAATTGGTGAATTGGAAAAAGACAACAATTCACTGAAAAATAAAACTGGCAAAATGGAAAAAGAATGCATTGAATCCAGAAATTCAATTGGCCATCTACAAAGGAGCTAAAAAAGATAACTGAAGGAAATAATACTTTAAAAATTAAAATTGAACAAATAGAAGTAAATGACTCAATAAGACTTCAAGAATCAGTTAAACAAAAACAAAAAAAAAATGAAAAAATAGAAGAAAATATGAAATATCTCCTAGGAAAAACAACTGACTTGGAAAACAGATCCAGGAGAGACAATTTAAGGATTATCAGACTCCCTGAAAGCCACGATGAAAAAAAGAACCTGGATGCTACCTTCCAGGAAATCATGAAAGAGAATTGCCCTGATGTTTTAGAATCAGAAGGCAAAATTGGCATTGAAAGAATTCACCGATCACCTCCAGAAAGAGACCCCAAAATTAAAACCCCAAGGAATATCGTGGCCAAATTTCAGGACTATCGCACCAAGGAAAAGATATTGCAAGCAGCTAGAAAGAAACAGTTCAAATACCGAGGAACTGTCATTAGAATTACACAGGATCTGTCAGCTTCTACATTGAAGGATCGAAGGGCCTGGAACCAGATATTC
>JAJPUD010015402.1:0-37532 GCA_023553655.1 Myrmecobius fasciatus
GTGACCTTGGGCAAGTCATTTAACCCCAACTGCCTCAGCAAAAAAAAAAAAAAAAAAAAAAAGTGGTCCATAGGTTGCTGTGAAAAGGGCTGCCAATGTCTCCTTCCATTTCAATGTGTAGTCCAGTGTGTAACAAAGGAAAAGAAGAGGCCCTCATATTCCTGCCACAACAGAACCTGCTTCCACTGCCCCATAATTGGATATAGGAAGCCAGGAAGAAAACAGGGAAGTTCCTGAAAAGCTGAGTTTAGGAACAAACTTTTGAACAATCTCTCGTTATTGTTCTCTTATTATCCTCTTTGGTATTGAACTTCACAAATCCCAAAATCTTTATGGACCATCTAAGGCAGCTTCTCAGTGAAGACTGCCAAATTTGGATCCCTCATCCAGTGCTTTTGAATTTGATGTATCAATTATGCATCTGTAAGGGAAAATTCTAATTAGATTTGATAAAGGAATCATCAGAAACCTAATAAAAATTTGTTTTTAGATGACAAGCATGTATGATATGGTAGAAATGATTTTCATAGCATTTGTTTGTTTAATATGAAAAATCATAAACCCTTTGAGAAAACATCAATTTCAGAATATATTAAACTTTTCATAATTAATGTGTCATATAATATATAATAAAATCAGTCATAACACAGTCACATAAGGAAAAAAAAGTTATCTTAGATAACAAAGGCACATTAACATTAAAACCAGTGCTCCAGAGCTAATTCTCAGATTAGTTATCATATGAGTAAGTATATTGATAGAAGTTGAATATTAGTTTTATGCCAGCTCTAAAGGACTTTTATTCCAGAGGCATAGACTTTTAATTTTACATTAAACATTTTTCTTTCTTTAAAAATTTGTTTTCCTTGCTTAGGATCATTTTACTTCTCCAGATGAATATGATGACCCTACTGTTCTTTATGAAGCCATCATGTCTCACGAACAAAACCTGGTAATAGCTCATGAAGGGGACCCTGCTTGGAGAAGTGCAGTCCTCTCTAACTCTCCTTCCCTACTTGCTCTACGCCATGTAATGGATGATGGCAACAATGAGTACAAGATTATCATGCTCAATAAGCGCTATCTGAGCTTCAGAGTTATCAAAGTAAGTTCCTTAGAGACTGATTTATATCACTGAGAATGTTTCATGAACTTGGAAGCTAATCTGTGGTTGGAGGTTTCATTGAGATTAAGTGAGCTCTTTATAAATCACCTCAGAATGTCTTTTTAAAAAAATGAAACTCTATTCCTTTTCTATGGATAGAATACTGTTGCTCCAAAATATGGCAATATTTATGAACATTAATATTGACTGATTTAGTCTCATCTCTAAATTTTCATGTATTTTTAAAGCCTTGACATTATTAATTTAAGTGAATTTAATTATTGTTTAGTTAGATTTTGGTGCTCTCTTACCCCTTTGCCCATGCAGTCTGAGCAGTATCTGTCTTATGAAGTTTTACTACAGTAATAATAATCCCTGGGTAACAAAAACATAACTTTTCTTTCATAATAATTAAGTCTCATTTGCAATTAGCTCTTCAGTCCTCTCAAGTTTTTGAACCATAATGACTTTACTTTTCTTTTTTATGGTTCCCAGACTCTTCAGAAGACTTAATTTCCACATTCATACTTGAGTAGTTTGATGTGCTGTCAGTTATTTGCAGCTGTTTCTTTCAAAAATGTCTAATAGCCCAGCTTCATTCTGTGGTTTGCATTGTTTAAAGGACTAAATATAGAAGAAAAGAAAAAGTCATTCTTGACTTTAATATATGTCAGAAGTAATTGGAACAAGTTTTGTGTAGTCTCATTAAATATTAAATAATAGCAACATGATAATGGTAAAGGAAATTGATTAATTTGTCTTCATTTATATTTGTATACTGATTTTCATAGTTTGTTCTTGTGATATCTTTTAGAGTTGTGAGAAAAACTATGTTTGGTTCTTAGACAATTTTCCCATATTTACAGGTGAATAAAGAATGTGTTCGTGGCCTTTGGGCAGGACAACAACAGGAACTAGTTTTCTTGCGCAACCGTAACCCAGAAAGAGGTAGCATCCAAAATGCAAAGCAAGCACTCAGAAACATGATAAATTCATCATGTGATCAACCTATTGGTTACCCCATCTATGTCTCACCCTTGACAACATCATACTCGGACAGCCATGAACAGTTAAAGGATATTCTTGGGGGTCCTATCAGCCTGGGAAATATCAGAAACTTTGTAATATCAACCTGGCACAGGTGAGCTATGGAGAACCCGGGAGGAGGTGGCTGTTTGTGGCACATTTCATGATATTAAATATTAGTTCTCTAAATTTGGTACAATTAGTATCCTCATGACTGATTGTATTACCTATGGTTTCCGCAACTGAAAGCTAGACACAGTGACATCTGTCACAAGAGATCATAATTATTTCATCACAAAAATATGGGTCTTCTATTTTATTGTTTTTCTCATTCTAAGTTATGACATGATTATACTATTAAATTGTGTGGGCCAGTTAGCCACCAAAAAAAAAAAAAAAACCCAGATCATTAATTAAATGATTTTTTTTAATTCAATCCCAGCAGTAGAGAAAGTTCTGTATGTTTATTTAAGGCTCATGATTATGTATGTGCTACAGATGCATGTTGTCTTTTCTGACACTGAGTCACTGCAGAAGGCAAAGGAGTCTTTTCCCTATTTTCAGTTCTCTATATACTCAGCATACACACAGATCCTTTGCTTTTACTGCTTCTCTTCCCTCACACATCCCAAGAAGTTTGAGATGATTGTACCCTTAGATCACAGAGCAATTTTAGAGACAAGGGAGTTTCTGAGTCTTTGAAAAGAAAGTCAGACCACAGGACCTGAAATAATACATATATCAACAATCCAAAGAACTAGGGTTGCAATCACAAATATCATTAACATAATATTGAACAGAAAAACTGGAATTCAGTGAACTTGCAGATTTTCAGGACTTTGTCTCAACCAAATCTGAACTTGTAACATACAAGAGCCAACATCAAAAATTAATATCAAGGGACTCAATAAAGATAAATTATGTTTTTAAATGAAAATGTATGCCGAATGTTTAAGATTGACATCAATAATTGAGTAGCTCAAAAGAAAGATTGAGGCAGAACTGAGTCTAAAAAGTAAAACTGTCTAGGAAAAGGTAAAAATAGTAATTATGATGCTATATGAATGAGGTGCAGAAGAAGAATTAACAGAAGCATTAGAGGGTAGAGGAGGGTTGATAGTTCTGAAAAATACTGACATCAGTAAAGAATTAAATAAGGAATAATACATATACCTACCATCCAAAATTTATAAAGAAATAAGGAGTGGGATGGGTGGGATAGGGTCTGTAGATTAATGGGAATGGGATAAATGTGGGAGAAGAAGGATAAGGAATAGGATCCATGGGTGGAGGAAGGTTAAGAAATTGCAAGGCAAGTTAAGGTATAAAATTAAAGTAGAAGAATTAGCAGGGTCAGTAAATTAGAAATATATACAAACACTACAACAAGAATCAGGAGCAGAATTCATTAGGAAAAAAAATAGCACAGTAATCATTAATCTCAAAGTCAAACTTAGAGATTCAATCATGAGAGAAATCTAATTATATGTCAGCCATGTTAATATTATTCAGGTGCATGTCTACATATGTGTAAATGCATATTATATGTCTGTATGCATATAGGTATGTATATATGGGGGTTGTCTGGATATGAAAATACACATACACACATACATGTTTTTAACTGTAGCCTACTTAGGGGAGGTGGAGAGGGGAGATGAAAGGAGAGAAAAAGAATGAGTAAAGAATGCACAGTAGAAAAGAAAACAAGAATAAGCTACAAGGAAGTGAACAAAAGACGGACAGTCATAAATATATAATTTGTTCTATTATATTTGCTTGTTATCTTTTGAATGTATGTTCTAATATTATGTGTTATGTGGCAATATTTTGGTGGGAGTTTTCTCTATTTTTCTATTTTTTCCCTTATTTTGTATTTAGTTATAAAGGAAAAAAGAAAATTTTTAAAAAAGAAAAGAAAGTCAAAAAATAGGCAACATAAAATCTTTCCTTGATTATTTTTAAAAGAAGTTTTTGGTCTTGTGATTTAAAGAGCTGTTTGACTAAGAGTCAAATAGAGATCCTGAATTCTTTCCCTAACTCTGTCACAAATTCTTTTATTTCTGGGAAGTTATGTGATCTCCCACTCACAGACTTCATGTCAATTTAAAATTAATTATAATACTATATTTTAAAATTATGAGAGTACTGCATTTGCTAAGTAAATGCCAATATCTCTAAGGTTTTTCTCTTTATTTCCTCCCTCTCTCATTGTAATCATTTCTAGACTGTGTGAGGTCTCTGATATATTGCTTGCTATCACATTTGCTCTTATCATCTGACATTAAGGGATGGTCCTTACTATTTTAATGTCTACTTTAATCAGAACAAAAGGGAGAACAGAAAATAAATTAGTGATGGACATAGGTTCTTTCTTTTTTAGAATGTTATATTGGAATCTGCCTAAAGAGGCTGAGCTCTTTGTTTTGGGAGGAAGAAAAGAAAGAATGTAAAATGCCAGAGACGGGAAAAGATTTGCAGATTTTTTTTTTTAGACATGCAGGATAGCAGTACAAATTAATTATATCTTAAGATGCATGTACATATTTCAGCCATCAAGCAGACACTGGCAGAAACATAATTGCAGATATACTCTCTATGGTGCCACAGAGTATTATTGCACTAACCTTATTAATGTAAAAAGGATTAAAGTTTAGAATATATAAGGTGAAGCAGATTGGGTAGGATGGAAGGGGGATGGTGGTTCCTAGTTCATTCTTCTAAAAATGTAACAAAATTTGTTGTGTTCAGTGTCATTTTGAATAGTTCTCTATGGTAAGCATTATTAGAATTAACTTGGATAGAATTCATACCTTGAAGTGTCTGAGTGTAATGCTCTGGGCACTGTTTTGTTCACAGGTTAAGGAAAGGTTGTGGAGCTGGCTGTAACAGTGGTGGGAATATTGAAGATTCGGATGCAGGAGGTGGGACTTCCTGTCCTAGTAATAATGCAACAAGTGCCAATGAACCTCACAGCAATGTGCTGCAAGGAGGCAATGGAAATTCAGGACAAGGGCCTGGAACTGGGCTCTACCCTCCTGTCACATCTCATCTTCCAACACTTGGTAATAATGAAATTTTTTGTGTGATGGGTTTAACTTTTTTGCTCGGGTGACTAACTATGATTGTGACACATTGTAATATCTGAATCATATAGCTTAATTGCTCACTCTCTTCAATAACTCATACAGAAAACTCTTGAGCCAAAGCATTTTCAGACAAGAAAGGCTCTTAAGGAGAATTTCCTATAGCACTCATTTTATAGAAGAAGAAATTTAGACACAAAAGTCGAGTCACCTAAGATTGCACAGTTAGTGACAGTTTGGTCTGAGAAGCTGTCTTCTTTCCATTATCCCCTAGAGCCTCTCAGTCAATTTGATTCCTTTATCCATATTTGCTCTGGCAGTTTCTCGGAGTAGCTCCATTGATGAGCCCTTTCAAATGATTTTCATCCTTTCTGACCATTTCCTGTTTCTCAGAAAATTTTTTTCTTCATAATCCCTGCCCCACCATGAGACAGAATTTTTTTGTTATATCTTAATCTAGAGCTTGGTAAAATAAAGACTCCATTTTCTTAACTGCACTTGTGAGTTCATTAGTTTAGAGAGTGCCTTATGAGAAATTTTCTTCACCAACATAGAAGACTTGTTTGCAGAGAGTTGAATAGAGCATTGAGAAATGCTTCTATGTGTCAGAGGTGAGACTTGAACTTGTGTTCTCCTAACTGCTCTATAGCCACTGCTTCTCGGGGGCCTCCATTGCTTGATAACACAAGTCTCAAAACCTGAAAGATATTTTAGCACATGTGAAATCATGCAAAAACATTTCTATACTAGTCAGCTAACAAAAAAAAAAAAAAAAGAAAAATAAATAAAGCAAGAAAATTAAATCAAAATTCATCAGTTCTCTCTCTGGAGATGGATGGCATTTTCCATCAAGAGTCCTTCAGAATTATCTTTGATCATTATATTGATCAGAGTAGCTAAGTCTTTCACAGCTAATAATCATTACAATATTGCTTTTACTGTGTACAATGTTCTCCTTCTTCTGTTCATTTTGCATCAGTTCAAATGTGTCCTACCATGTTTTTCCCATACCAACTTCCTCATCATTTCTTATACCACAAGTGTTTCATCAAAATCATATGCCTTTAACTCATTCAGCATCCTTTCAATTTCTAATTTTTTGCTACCATAAATATTTCTGTATGTATCAGTCTCTTTCCCTTCTCTGCCCTTCCCCACCCTGGCTTTTTTTTTTTTTTTCATTAATCTGTTTGGAATACAGACAGAAGCATCCTTCTAAAGGATTGGATCTGATCACTGCCACTAATAAATACCTTGAGAATTTAACTTCATCAGAATGTGTATTTTCTATACCAGCAAAAATCATAAAAATATCTGTAACTTACTGAAATTTGAAGAATTCATTAACTTGTGACCAGCTCAGATGTTAATTAACATGGTTTCCCGATCACTGCTCCTCTACCCAAAACCCTTATGGCTTATTAGGACCAGTCAGAGCTTACACTTATGCTTCATGTGTATAGCCTTTGAGAACATGGTCACCCTTATGCTACAATGTGCAAAAGTACAACTTGTGTTGAAGTGTTTGGGAAAGCTTGAAGCCAAGATTCTCTGATGTGTCATAGCCCAAACCCTGGAAGAACAATGGAATAGAGAAGGGTCTGAAGGAACTGGTATTTCTAACTGGAGCCAATTAACACTGAATATTCTGTTTTTTAAGTTTAATCAACAAATGTATCAGATCACACCAGTCTCCTCTCTGCTGTACTTGTTTTTAACACCTGTGTTATAGTGACACATCTATATTGCTTCTTAGTAAATGTACAAACAGATTCTATTCTTCTATAAGTGTATTCTATAAAATAGTTTTCTCAGCTTCTAGTCCATCCTGTTATGTTCTGCAGTCTCAACGAATTTCCTTGCCAATGTATTTGCCTCCTCCTTATCTGATTTTGGCCTGGGGACACTATTTCTTGCAACCCTCTCTAGTTATTCATAAGAAGTTATTCTTCCTGATCCAGAAAGACAAATATTCCTTGTTCTCCAGTGCCATCTCAAGACCATTCTTCTGTCACTATCTGCCAATTGACCTTTGTTTTATAAGATCCATGCAATTCATGGATTTTTGTTTTATTTTTAATAATTCATTGGTGCATTTTAATGGTCAGTATAGTCCAACCCCTTCATTTTACAGCTGAGAAACTGAAGCGCAAAAAGGAGTAATGTCTTACCCAAGCTCGTAGAGCTATTAAGTCAGATATTCTTGGTCTCATTGTTTTCATCTGAAAAATGAAGAGACTGGACTAGATAATATCAAGTCCTCTTTAGTTCTACATCTACCGATCCTATGAAGGAGCTTTCATAGTTGAATGAGAAGATGACAGGAAAAAAAAGTCAATGATAAAGCCAAGGTTTTGAATAAAGAATATAAAGCAAATGTTACCAGATTATATCTAAGGCCCCTTTTTTTTTTTAACTGTATATGAATGATCTCTGATTCATGCTGGTGACAGAAAAAATGAAGTCAGAAGGAACCTACTTCCAGGAAAAGATTGCAAATTTGGTTTTAGATATTTTTTGAACTTGTAATTTCAGTAAACATCCAAGTGGATATGAAGGTAGTGTGAGTGTGAAGTTCAGAGTTGGGGTTAGGAGTTGAGATAGAGCTCATAGCACTGAAACACTTAAATAAATTATACTGCTGAAGACAGGAAATAGTATGTACCTTATGAAAATGGAAAATTGATTTTCAATTTGAAAACAAATGAGAAGAAGAACTTGGAGAGACAGGGAAGAATCTTAACAATGTCAGAAGGCTTGAATGGTTGCAGAAGAAGGACTATCTACCACTAGGGGTGAAGCGCTTCTTAAAGAGGAGATAGCAAGATGCTTAATACTTGTTGAATCTAATTCTATTCACTTAAGGAAGAAACTGTTGCTTGTACAACATAGAATGGAGATACTGATTTGAAAATACTGAGAGATCAGTAAGCTCAGAGGAAGAAGGGAGGAGGAATAAATGAATTTGAAAACATTTATCAGAACTTGGGGAGGTAAAAAATAGGTGTGGTAGAAAAGGATAGGAAAAAAATTGGGAAGAACAGATTACAAAGTATTCAGAGGTAGGAAAGAAACACTGTAGAATAAAATTCTACAGCAGAATTTTTCTTGCACAACATGACAAATATGGAAATAAGTTTAAAAGGACAGTACATGTTTAACCTATATCAGATTGCTTGCTGTCTCAGGGAGGAGGAGGTAAGCAAAAAAAGAAAATTTTGAAACACATTATCTTAGAAAAATGAATGTTGGAAATTATCTTAATTTGTGTTTGGAAAAATAAACTACTATTGAGAGGGAAAAAATTCTACAGCACAAATCAGCCCAAGGAAGAGAAGAAAGCTCACAAGAATAATGAAGACACAAAAAGAATCAATCTCTTTGAAGAATAAAGAGAGAATAATTAAAGAGACCAGCATTGATAAATAGGGAATTTACTAACCAACTCAGATTTGAGAAAGACATTTACATACAAACTCAAACATAGTCAAAGTAGATCCACAAAATGTAGTGATTTCGAATGAAATTTCCCTTTCTATTCTTTTTTGTTTTTGTTATTGTCATATGAAAATGGTGGGTTTTTTAAGTAATAATAACTTTATTCTGGATCCTTTTGAAATTATATAATGGTTGCTTTTGCTGACAAGCCTTTTCAAAAAGGAAGGCTATCTATATTGGGGAGGAATAAATTCAGACAAAAAGAAAGGACCTACATATATTCCAAATTATTTATAGCTTTACTTTCCACGGTCACAAGGAAATTGAAATAAAACAGATGCCTGTTGTTTGTAAAAATAGCTAAACGGACAGCTAGATGGTACAATGGGTAGAGCACCAGCTCTGAAGTCAGGAGGACCTGAGTTCAAATCTGGTCTCAGACACTTAACATTTCCTAGTTATGTGACCCTGGGCAAGTCACAGCCCCAAATGCCTCAACAACAACAAAAAAAAGAAAATAGCTAAACAAAATATGATATATGAATGTAATAGAATATTACTTTACTATAAGAATTGTTAAAAGCTACCTTGCTTTCTTTTCAGGGGTGAAAGACAAGTGTGGTACACTACATGTAATATCAAAACTATCCCTGAGTCGTCCTCTGTAATGGACTTATTTTGCAATATTTTAATCTCCCTTCTCAGCCAGGAAGTCCATGAAGAAAATACACAGCACAGTACTTTGCCTACAGTAGACACTTAAAATTTATCAGTGCAATGATGGTAGAGCAACAAACTGCTTTGACACTTCTCTGAAACCTCTAAATACATAAACCTAAACCCAGCAGTTTAAGCATGGCAACTTCTTCCAGGTCCCAGAGGTTATTGAGCTGGCCTAGTTGACAAAGTGTAACATAAACTTCTGTATGGAAAGTTAGAATGGTAGCTATTAGGACCTCAAGCCTAACATTAGTATATATGTTTTTTGTTGTTTTTTTTTTTTATCAGATCAGTGATTTTCATTGCACATTCATCTCTCCACAGTTGTAGTTTTGGTTATTTGTGGCTGGCCATGGATATTTAAATGGAAATTTTTTTGAGATGTTCAGCTACTCAGGAGAATCTCAGATAATGTGCATGTGTAAAGAAAACTTAAGAAACCCTAGTCATAAATGGATAAGTATTATATGTTAGTCAGTTTTATCATTTACTAACATATATATATGCTTATTATAAAAATTAAGTTTTGTTCTGTCAGTGTGCTAAAAGAGTTATGCTCTCTTTGGGTACCTCCTCTTTGTATCTACCATCCGGACTTAAAAGTCATGAGATCATCATATCTTGTGCTTTTCATGGGAGGAAATCTGTGAAGCAGTATCTTACTTGTTTTACTTTGGGTTTTTGGTGTTAAATGTATAAAATCAGATTAATGAAAAATAAAAGTTTGAGGTAGGGGCTAGAGTTTTTTATATTCATGGGGGTTCTGCAGCCCTAATCTTTGTCTCCTTCCTTTCTTGTCCCTCATAGCCCCCAATGTTGAGGGAGGACTATATATAGGTAGCATTTTCTAACAAAAGGTACCTCCACCTTCTTTATAATAGATAAACTCAAAGTTGCCTGGGTCAGAATCAAGATACATCAAAGGTGGCACTTGAACCCAAATCTCCTCTTCTTCTCCTCAGAGGCTAGTTCTCTATCTATATGCTGCCTCAGAATTGTACCACCATAAAGTAAATAGATAATTATCAAGTTACATAGTAGAAGAGAATGGAGTAAGAATGGCAGATGCTAGAATTTGGAGGGATGCAGTTAATCAGGAAAGGCTTCCTAAAGGACTTAACATTTGAACTCTATCTTGAGTATTAGTGGAATATTAAATGATGGAGATATAGAGTATATAGATTGCATTCCATGTATAGATTATCATATAAGATATAAGCACAAAAGCATTGATTATATAGATTAGAGAGTATGAATGAGTCACTTCGTCATAATATATTGTCCTATAGCCATACTTGGTCATATACATGATTTAAGAGATGCTATGCTTATGCTACATGTTTTGAATCATAGAGTTATTAAATCCAAATATAATTAAAGAACTTTAATCTGTGGCTTGATGTATTCTTGGCCCCAGATTTCTGAGACATCGCATAATTGTTTTTGCGTGATCTTATTCCCCCCCCCAAAAAAAAAAATATTGAAGTGTGCTTTGTTTGTCTGGACATGATAACTTGAAAAGAAGCCTGTGGCTTACTAGGAACAGTGAAGGAGAATTTTTCTCCCTGCTTGCACAAAGAGAAGAGAGTGAACCTAATGGGGTGTGGGAAAGGATTACTGAACACTAGGACTTTTTCCTATACTGTATAAAGCTCAAAAGTTTTTCTGACCAATTGTGTTAAACTCCCTCTTTGAATTTTGTATTTCCATTGTATCCTTGGGGATATGGGGGGGAGAAGCTGCTAAATTATCTACCAATTATGTTTTAGACCTAGCTTCTAGATTCAAAACAAACTTGTAAGCAGTATTTTAATCAAATTTTCCATGTCCTCCTACTCATTACTTTCAGAGATGTTAATAAATATTTGAATAACTTTAATATTGCTTCCCATTATAAATTATAATGCATTTTACCACGATAGGTCATAAGTATTGACCACAACTGGCATAATTAGAATTTTCCACAATGAGGTTTATTTATCTACTTTACTAATTAGTCATGTAATCCATTTTATGTTTATTAGGCCCACAATTTCATTTATTTAGAATGTATCTGAGGGGCAGCTACTTGGCAAAGTGGATAGAGCACTAGCCCTGAAGTCAGGACGACCTGAGTTCAAATCTGGTCTCAGACACTTAACATTCCCTAGCTGTGTGACCCTGGGCAAGTCACTTAACCCCAATTGCCTCAGCAAAAAAAAAAAAAAGAATAGAATGTATCTGAAATATGTGGCATTCTGAAAAAAAGGACTTAGATGTTATTATAAAGTCCTATCATTTGCAGTAAATGTTTACTTTGGAGATTTTCTGATGTTGGAATTGAGGATAAAGATTATTTTAGCAAATAAAACTTGTGTTTACTTATTAACTGTTTTGTTAAAACAACAGTTTTCAAGAATTCTACATGTGAGATATATGCTTCTTTATTTTAGCTGGGCTAAGGTCTCAAGGATTCAGAAACTAAAAGTATTGTTTTTTTAGTTACTCTTACTGAAATGTTTTCCCCTCTGTTAGGTACCAGCCACAGCTCCCATTCTGTACAATCAAGTCTGGTTAGGCATTCTCCTGCTCGTGCCTCAGTTGCCAGTCAATCTTCCTACTGCTATAGCAGTCGCCATTCATCTCTTCGAATGTCCACTACAGGATTTGTGCCTTGTCGGCGCTCTTCCACCAGTCAGATTTCCCTTCGTAATTTACCGTCATCCATCCAGTCCCGCCTTTCCATGGTGAACCAAATGGAACCAACTAACCAGACTGCTCTGGCCAGTATGCAGCATGGCCTTCCATCTTCCAGCAGCTCCAGCCAAAGCATCCCAGCCTGCAAACATGCCCTTGTGGGTTTTCTAGGGACAGAAGGAGGACAGAATATTGCTACTGATGCACAATCAGGTAGCAATTTAAGTCCTGCCAACAATCCACAAGCCAAAAAGGGAGATGTGATTTACAGAATCCAAGTAAGTAAGGAAAGAAGTCTTATGGGTTGTTGCCTCCAAGTTTGACTTTTCTGTCCTTGTTACCTTAAGCTGTACTAAAAACTTGTATGTATATTGGTCATCCTGAACTTTTAATACCTTGAAGTTATTTGTAAATTTTGCTAAATGAAGTTTGATTGGATTTTCTTTAAATATTTGGAAGCTAACATTTTCTGAAAATTTGAACACCTTAGAAAAATTGAAGCTAGTGCTAAAGCTTTTATTAGACTGTCTTTACTTGAAAAATAAACATATGTCTTTGCAATGATAATTTTCCTACCAATATTTATTAGTTCTTACTGGGTTACTGTAAGAAGCTCTCACAATAGAATAAAAGGAATTTGGAAAGAGTACTTTTAAAATTTCTTTATTGTTTTAACATGAAGTCTGGATCTGGAATTTCAAAAAGTACAATATATCAAAGATCCTTGTTACATTTTCATGAAGTTTTCGTGAAGCTAAGACAAGGGGAGGAAACATGATTTTAATCAAATCATTTCTGTTTCCAATCTAGATTGTGGATCCCAGTCAGATTTTGGAAGGGATCAACGTGTCCAAAAGGAAAGAGCTACAGTGGCCAGATGAGGGAATACGGTTAAAAGCTGGGAGGAATGGCTGGAAAGACTGGACTCCTCAGGAAGGCATGGAAGGACATGTAAGTCATATTGTAAAATTGACTTCATGGTTTGATGTTTACCATGTCCAGTAAGCATTACTTAGTATTTCAGAACATGCTTTTAATGATTGTGATGATGCATAATTTGAGCTTAACCTTCCATATTCTGGAGATCAGATTTTTTTAAAATGCTTTGTCTCTTAAGCCTTTCCTCTCTTAATTCCTAAGTGTAAGAGAGGTAAGTTGTATATGCTTAGTCAAGTCTTAACTGTTTAGATGAGCATCATTTTGTAGCAAATATTTTTAATAGAAAAAAAGCGTGAGTTCTAGTTGTCCATTTCTTTCATGAAGAAACTACATGTTATTCCTCATTCAGAAAAACATAGTTGCTCTACTTTATTGAAAAGACAACACTAGGCCTATCACTGTTATTTCTAGTGAGGACAAAAAATATAATAAAATTCTGCTTTTTTTTTTGTTATTTGGTTCTATAATTTGGTTTTGACACTGAGTGCTTATAGAGAAGGGTGTGATTAAATAATGAAATGATCTTCTAGAAAGAATGTATGCAAACCTTTTCATAGATGGTATTCAGTGACCTTGCTTTGAAATTGCTATTAAACATCTGGGTTAGGAGTTAGTATTGGACATCAGTAGCATTAGGTTTTATGGCCATTAAAACCTTCAGAATACATTTAATACAAAGAAGTGCACAAATGTGTAAATTATGCATATATTGCATAAATATATCCTCTTCCTTCTAGGAGAACAAAATTAAAATTTAAAATCAACAAAAATGACACAACAGTGAATTTGCTCCAAATGGCAATGAATGTAGTACAGTGATTATTTAATGTTCTGAACAAATAAAATCAAATTTGCATAAGCACTTGTCAAATTTTGGTGGATATCCATATGCTATTGTCACTGTAAGTTGATGGGAGACTCACAACACATAGGAGTGTGTTGTCACTGAATATAAACATGAAATGTATAAATTCTCAATTGAGTAACTTTTGCATGGCAGTTAAATGTTAAATTACCTAAGGGCAGCAGGAGTGTCCAATTCTGTTAGGGGGTGCTGTCAGATAGTCTCTCAGCTCAAGCTTGTTACTGCTCAAAGCAAGAAGTAAGATCAGCTGGTCAGCAGTCTCCGGATAACTGCCAGGCTTTTTCTCATCTTGCCATGTCCTTGGTGACCACATTTTCTCCTTCACTGTTTGCTGGGTGCCTTTGGCCAGCACCCAACAGTCTCTGGTTTCTGTAGATATAAAGAAAACCTGGACCCCACATTAGTACCCTGTAACTAAGACTAAGGGACAAGCCATCGGCAGGAGAGCTGGAGAAAGTTGTCCAGATCTCCTTGAGTTAATCTCCACCTTTCTCCCCTTTTCTTTTTTGCGAGGATCGCCTTCAAGGTGAAGGTTGGCACATTCTACAATGGCTTGACCAGTGGGATTATGAGGGATACCAGTAATATGCACAATGCCCATCTCCTTCATCCAGTCTCGAAGGGTATAAGAGGTGTAAGCTAAACCATTATTAGTAATTTCTAAAGGGGTCCCAGCTATGGACAAGCATTGATATCAGCTAATTTATTGCCTTCAAATAAGGACCAAAGTCCATGTAAAAGGTAAACTGGCTCAGTGCAGGCAGAGAGGGTTTGCTGAGCTCAAAAAAGTAAGGCTTTCCAACTTTTGCATGGCTTAGTCAGTATAGACACTATCAGAGATGACATTAATAGCCTAAAGATACAATAAGAGAGCATGAACTATAGCATAGAGGTCATTTTTCATTGCTCTCTCACGCTCTCTCTGTGCCAGAGTTTAAAACAGCCAAACCCTTTCTCTTTTTCTTTCCTCCAACACTAATTAACATCCACTTTGTTCTCTACTTTCTTTGATTACAGAAATTTGCTAAGAGAAAAAATCATGGGCATGATACTTAAAAATAGTATCAGAACTGGTCCTTCAGGTCTCAACCTGAAGACACATACTTAGGTAACTGTCTTAATTTTAATAACTCCACCTTAAGACACTCAGGAACAATCAGGTAGGTTCTCGCCATTGGGGAAAGTGAATCAGAAGAATCCTATCTTTAACGAAGATGAAGATCTGAAGATCGTTCTTCCAATTCATTCCCACACAATAACTTACACCTGCTATGATTCCTTCTCAGTAGCCCATAGGGCATATTCCTCTCCGATGGTGGATCACTGGCTTGAGCATCTTGAAGACATTCTTACCTGAATTTACAACTCCAAACAAATGCCAATTGTAGCCCCAAGAGATTTTATTTCCTACAGCAATTCTCTTTAATCAAAGCCTCAGATGAATCTAACTAATATCTCAGTGAACCTAAAAGTTCACAGCTTATACAGCTTATCTTTCCTATCTAAGTAGATGGTTTTAAGTTCAACATTACAGATCATTTTGTGTTTAAAATAACCAATATATAACAATTCCAAATTGCATATCATCTATAATAGAAACATTCAGAAAAGGACAAAAATTATTCTGAGTCCCCCTAGATAATGAATTTCAAGATGACTTCATACAATTAAAAACTCATACAGAATTTCCCAGTGTCACATAAAAGGATCCTTCAGATTTAACAATAATAATTCCTTTTCAAGAATGGAAAAATTAATAAATTAACTTCTTCCAATTGAGGAATCCCACAGCCTTTTGGAAGAGGCCTAAAGCCATCAGATCAGATTGCATGTAAATGTAGGCTATTCCTTTAAACAAAATCAACTGATATTTCAATCAACCAAGAACTGCAGTTCATTTAAGGCAGCTATACCAGACTTAATGGGGGAGGGGAATTAGATTGACCTCCACATGGCATTTTTCTCAACCCACACCATGCTTCTTAACCCCAGATGTTAATAAGATTCCCTCTTCACTTTCCCCAAGTTCCCGCCTCCGGTCGCTAGATTCCCCCAGGGGGAGCTAAGTATCTCAGAACTTTTGGACAAAATTGTCCAGTGGCGCGCCTGCCACTGATCCAAGACCCCTTCACAGACTCCCCAAGGAATCCCTTGGATCCTGGGACACATATATACACATATACATACATACATACACATATAATTGGATCCCAGAGCACACATACACACACATAATTTTTTAAACTGTATTCTTTTAATTTTTAGTTTTAATCCCAATATAAAAACTTTTTAATTTTAATCCCAATATAAAAACTACTCTTCACTAAACTGGGCATAATTTCTTCCTCTTTCCCATGCTTCGAATCCCGGCCTGCAGTCAGGGATCTAGAAAAAAGGGGAGGAAAGTGAAAGAAATTATCTTTGCTCTACCTTCTCTAGAGATCAATTATCAAACTCCCCAACTATTATTCTAATGAACTTTTTTGAAGTTTCAAACTTGGTCAGAGTTGAACTTCAAGAAAGTCTTTTTTCTCTTTTTTATTTTTTTATTTTCATTTTTTTTTTTAATTAATTTTCTCTAATAAAGATATTAGATCCCAGAACTGTTTGGAGACATTCCCTTAGTTCTCTATTACTGATAGATTCTAATTATCTTTAAGTACCTAGCTTTTCAGTCTTAAGTACTCTTAAGTATCCTTAAGTACCTTAGCTCTCTTTTGCTAATTGCTTCTTGGAGTTGCCTGTGAAAGAACAAAAAAATCCTAAAGGGTGGTGGGGTGGTTTCTCTGTTCACTCCCTTCTCCCGCCCATTCTCTGGCTCTCTCAAGCCAGGCCTTCATCCCCTAAAACCAAAGATTTGCAAAACTCTAGTTCTTCTCTAAATTGAAGAAACTTTTCCCCATTCAGATATAATTGACTCCACCCTGGTTCCACAGTAACAATGCTTTCACATTCCCCTTACCTATTCCCCTTTCAGTTAGCCAATTTATCTCAAATGCTCAAATTTTTTGCTATTTTCTGTTGTAAATCCAGGCTTTTTAAAACTAAACTGCTCTTCAATCTCTCTGTAAAGAGTTACCTCTTTTACAAATGACTACCTAAGAGCTTTTCAGATTCCAACACCTTTTCACTTAGGTTATCAAATTTATTAGCATATAGTTGGACAAAGTAACTCCTGATTATTGCTCTAATTTCCTCTTCATTGGTGGAAAGTTATCCCTTTTCATTTTTGAGACTAACAATTTGATTTTCCTCTTTCCTTTTTCTAATTAAATTAACTAGAGGTTTATCTATTTTGTTGGTTTTTTCATAAAACCAACTTTTAGTTTTATTTATTAATTCAATAGGTTTTTTACTTTCAATTTTACTAATCTCTCCTTTTATTTTTAGGATTTCAAGTTTGGTATTTGATTGGGGGTTTTTAATTTGTTCTTTCTCTAGCTTTTTTAGTTGCAAGCCCAATTCATTGATTTTCTCTTTCTCTATTTTATGCAAATAAGCATCTAGAGATATAAAATTTCCCCTTATTACCGCTTTGGCTGTATCCCACAAATTTTGGTATGTTGTCTCATTATTGTCATTCTCTTGGATGAAATTAGTAATTGTGTCTGTAATTTGCTGTTTCACCCATTCATTCTTTAGGATAAAATTATTTAGTTTCCAATTTGTTTTTGATCTATTTTCTCCTGGCCTTATATTGCATGTGATTTTTATTCCATCATGATCTGAAAAAAATACATTTATTATTTCTGCCTTCCTGCATTTGATTTTGAGGTTTTTGTGTCCTAATATATGGTTAATTTTTGTATAAGTTCCATGGACTGCTGAGAAAAAAGTAAACTCCTTTCTGTCTCCATTTAATTTCCTCCAAAGATCTATCATACCTAACTTTTCTAACATTTTGTTTACCTCCTTAACTTCTTTCTTATTTATTTTGTGGTTTGATTTATCAAGTTCTGAGAGAAGGAGGTTGAGATCCCCCACTATTATAGTTTTGCTGTCTATTTCTTCTTGCATCTCACTGAACTTTTCCTCTAGGAATTTCCATGCTATACCACTTGGTGCATATATGTTTAGTATTGATATTGCTTCATTATCTATGGTGCCCTTTAGAAAGATATAATTTCCTTCTTTGTCTCTTTTAATTAAGTCTATCTTTGTTTTTACTTTGATTTGATAACCTAAGTGAAATGGAGGAATATCTACAAAAATATAGATTGCCCAGATTAACAGAAGAGGAAATAAATTACTTAAATAGTCCCATTTTAGAAAAAGAAATAGAACACGTCATTAATCAACTCCCTAAGAAAAAATCCCCAGGACCAGATGGATTTACATGTGAATTCTACCAAACATTTAAAGAACAATTAATGCCAATATTATATAAACTATTCGAAAAAATAGGGAATGAAGCACTCCTACCAAACTCCTTTTATGATACAGACATGGTACTGATACCCAAACCAGGTAAAACAAAAACAGAGAAAGAAAATTATAGACCAATCTCCCTAATGAATATTGATGCAAAAATCTTAAATAAAATATTAGCAAAGAGATTACAGAAAATCATTCCCAGAATAATACACCATGACCAAGTAGGATTTATACCAGGAATGCAGGGATGGTTCAATATTAGGAAAACTATTAACGTAATTGACTATATTAATAACCAAATGAACAAAAAACATATGATAATCTCAATAGCTGCAGAAAAAGCATTTGATAAAATCCAACATCCATTCCTATTAAAAACATTAGAGAGTATAGGAATTAATGGACTTTTCCTTAAAATAGTTGGTAGCATCTATTTAAAACCATCAGCTAGCATCATATGTAATGGTGATAAACTGGAACCATTCCCAATAAGATCAGGGGTGAAACAAGGTTGCCCACTATCACCATTACTATTCAATATTGTATTAGAAATGCTAGCCTTGGCAATAAGACAAGAAAAAGAGATTAAAGGAATTAGAGTAGGTCATGAGGAAACCAAATTATCACTCTTTGCAGATGAAATGATGGTCTACTTAGAGAACCCTAGAGAATCAACTAAAAAACTATTAGAATTTATCCAAAACTTTAGCAAAGTTGCAGGATACAGAATAAATCCACATAAATCATCAGCATTTTTATACATCACCAACAAAATGCAACAGCAAGAGATAAAAAGAGAAATTCCATTCAAAATAACTATCGATAGTATAAAATATTTGGGAATATATCTGCCAAGGGAAAGTCAGGATCTATATGAGCAAAACTACAAAACACTCTCCACACAAATAAAGTCAGATCTAAACAATTGGAAAAACATCATGTGCTCTTGGATAAATCGAGCGAATATAATAAAGATGGCAATACTACCTAAACTAATCTATCTATTTAGTGCTATACCAATCAAACTCCCAAGAGATTATTTAACTTACCTAGAAAAAATAACAACAAAATTCATCTGGAAAAACAAAAGGTCAAGAATTTCAAGGGAATTAATGAAAAAAAAATGCAAATGAGGGTGGCCTAGCTGTACCAGATCTAAAACTATATTATAAAGCAGTGGTCACCAAAACCATTTGGTACTGGATAAGAAATAGAGTAGTGGATCAGTGGAATAGGTTAGGTTCACAGGACAAAATACTCAATGACAGTAGTAATCTAGTGTTTGATAAACCCAAAGACCCCAGTTTTTTGGGATAAAAACTCACTATTTGATAAAAACTGCTGGGATAATTGGAAACTAGTATGGAAGAAATTAGGCATTGACCCACACCTAACACCATATACCAAGATAAGCTCAAAATGGATTCATGATCCAGGTATAAAGAATGATATTATAAACAAATTAGAACAATGTAGGATCGTTGACCTGTGGAGGGGGAAGGAATTTGTGACCAAAGAAGAACTAGAGGTCATCATTTATCACAAAATAGATAAGTTTGACTATATCAAGTTAAAAAGTTTTTGTACAAACAAAATGAATGCAGACAAGATTAGAGGGGTAGCAGTAAACTGGGAAAATATTTTTACATCCAAAGGTTCTGATAAAGGCCTCATTTCTAAACTATATCGAGAATTAACTCAAATATATAAGAATTCAAGCCATTCTCCAATTGATAAATGGTCAAAAGATATGAACAGACAATTTTCAGACGAAGAAATTGAAACTATTTCCGGTCACATGAAAAGGTGCTCCAAGTCACTATTGATCAGGGAAATGCAAATTAAGACAACTCTGAGATACCACTACACACCTGTCAGATTGGCTAAAATGACAGGAGATGATAATGATAACTGTTGGAGGGGATGTGGGAAAACTGGGACACTGATACATTGTTGGTGGAACTGTGAACGGATCCAACCATTCTGGAGAGCAATTTGGAACTATGCTCAAAAAGTTATCAAACTGTGCATACCCTTTGACCCAGCAGTGTTTCTACTGGGCCTATATCCCAAAGAGATTTTAAAGGAGGGAAAGGGACCCACCTGTGCAAAAATGTTTGTGGCAGCCCTTTTTGTAGTGGCAAGAAACTGGAAATTGAAAGGATGCCCATCAATTGGAGAATGGCTGAATAAATTATGGTATATGAATGCTATGAAATATTATTGTCCTGTAAGAAACGACCAACAGGAGGATTTCAGAGAGAATTGGAGAGACTTACATGAACTGATGCTGAGTGAAATCAGCAGAACCAGGAGAACATTATACACAGCAACAAGACTATACGATGATCAATTTTGATGGACATGGTTCTCCTCAACAATGATGTGATTCAAACCAGTTATTCAGCGATAAAGATAGTCATATACATCCAGAGAGAGGCCTGTGGGAACTGAGTGTGAACCACAACACATCATTTTAATGCTTTCTGTGAATATTTCCATGCATTTTGTTTTCCTTCTTAGGTTGTTTTTTCTTCTTCTCTTTCTAGATCTGATGTTTCTTGTGCAGTAAGATAACTGTATAGATATATGTATACATGTATTGTATTTGTCATATCATTTATCCCATTTAGCATGTATTAGATTACCTGTCATCTAGGGGTGGGGGGTGGGGGTAAGGAGGGGAAAAGCTTGGGGAAAAAGTTTTTGCAAAGGTCAATGTAGAAAAATCATTCATATGTTTTGTAAATAAAAAGCTTTATTTAAAAAAAAAAAAAGATTCTAACACACCTTAATTTAGGAGAGCTATTCTCTCAGGCCTTCTAGGCCGCCAATGATTCCTAAACAATTTTAGTTAATAAATCTTGAACTTTAATGATTAACAGTGAGCAAAAATCAGAGATCTGATCCCACCAATTCTCACTATCTGTCTTGGAAACCTATCATACACCAGATTGGCATCTGGCAGCCATAAAATTCCAGCACTGTGGAGGCCTGAGGCCTTAGGGCCTTTGTCAAACCATGCCCACCTCTTAATCAGTTCAGACCCCGACTCGTTTGGGACAAAGTACAAAGGTCTCATCTTCTGGAACTGCTTCAAGCTGACATGGGACGTAGCTAGATCCAGTGTTGGGGTCTGAATGAAGAGGGCAAGATAGCTGACTAGATCTGTGACTCGGAATCCACCTTCAACGGATAAGGGACCCTTGAGAGGTCCCTCACCCCGTTCCCCTGCTTCTTGTTAGCTCTACACTGTTTAGCATAGTGTCCTCTTTTACCACATGTGAAGCATGTGACTACAGGACATTTCTGCTTACAATCCTGCCTGATGTGTCCTAACTGCCCACACTCATAGCACCTCTTTTCTTCCCTTTTGTTAGCATGAATTGCTCCAGCAAGCATTTGAGCCTGTTATAGAACAGCCTGACCAAAGGTCAAAGAGGCTCAAGCTATAGTTGTCCAATCATTGGGGCAGAGAGCAAACATCATGGAGAACTGCTCAATTAAAGTTACAAAAGGAACAGTAGAGCCATATTGAGCTACAGAAGATTTTTTTGGTTTTTAATATGTTTCCATGGGATAGGAATATGTTCTCTATGCAGTCCACCAAGGGCTTGTGGATCTGGGGTTTAATTAGGCAAATTCCCCAACTTTCCACATCTTCCCCATTTCTATGGGCCTGCTCTATGGCTTTCTCTGATCCTGATTTTTCCTTGCTGGCAGTAAATTTTACATGTGTTGTTTTGTTTGAAATAATAGGGCTGGGAGAGATCTTTTTCTCCTTTCTCTGCACTTAATACAGATTTTTGTTTTTCTTTGGGAGCAAAGGTCTCTGATTCGTTTGAATCAGGGTATAATTACTTATAAGGAGGTATACTGGGTGGAGGAGAGAGCCATTGTTATTGACCCTCCTCCATGGTGAAACTGCTCTGGGAGTGGCTTGCCCTTTCAAAAGCAGTCTTCACCAGACTAAATACAACAAATATAGCAAATATAATAACCTCCAGGGGTAGAGTGACCCCTTCTTTTTAAAGGTTTTATATAATTGCCTAAACCAAATCTCATCCTTCTCTGGCTTAATCCCATCTTCTCGCCTGACAATTTTAAGAGGTTTTCTTCTTGTCTTCCTTTAATCTCCCTATGGAGTTTCCTGTTCACTTCCTATCCTACCTACCTAATTTAATTTCAAGTTATGCCCCACGTTGGGCACCACTTGTTAAATTACCTAAGGGCAGCAGGACTTTTCATCTCCAGAGCTTTGTTGTGCACACAGCCATGTCCAATGCCTGGTTACCAAGAAGAGTCAAGCCAGAGGAATGTAGAATCATGATGGTTCTTTATTCAGCCCCCATTGCCTCCATGGTGTTTTGTCACGCGCCATCCTCTGCCCTTGCCACCAGTAAGGCTTATATCTTTTCTCCTCTCCTCTCCTAGCCTCGCCTCCTAGGCCTGCCTCTCCTCATCACCTCACCCCTCCTCCTTGCCTCCTTTCCTTCCCCCACTCTGAGGTCAAGTTCTTTGTCCATATGCCTACACCCATCATCAGCAATAAGCTTGTAAGGTGTGGTTCTCTTTTCAAGAGACCACTTAAAAAGGCCAGTCATTATAATTAAATCATTAATAGCAATCTCCAGCATGCCTCGGGGTCTCATGTTTCTCAAGGGAATCACACACCACACCCTTTGATCCTCGATTCAAGGCCAAGCTTATCCCCTTTTCTTTTAGGGGTCCTCCAACAGTTAAGCATCCCATAACATCCATTTATTTCTTATACATATTGGATAATTACAACAAAATTAGCTACTCTCCAAAAAACAACTTTTTAAAAACTAAAATAACTCAAGAATGTTTATAGAAGTTCATTTAAAGTTTTCAACAAGTAAATATAAATGAATTGTCTTAAATATTATATTACAGTGAAATAATGCTGTTTTGTCATACATAGCTGGTTTGAAGAGAATCCACTGGAACAACTGATAAAGTTTTAGCAGAACCTTAAGTGGCAGTTTAAATAGCAAAAATATAGAAACATAGAAAAGTCCAAATCCAAAAAAATAAAATCCACTGTTTGTTGTTTGGGATTCACTTGCTCTGTCTTAATAGGAAATACTGATGTGCTTGCTTTATTTGAAGCTTTAATTACAGACAGCATGAAATTTAATAAATTGAAATGATATCTTGAAAATTTATGCTCAGAATGTTAGCAAGAAGAGACTTGTAAAGTAGATGGTTTTATAATAAAAATCACATAATTTTGTGAATTTTCAGAAATCAGGTCTATGATATCAGAATGATTGTTTGAATTGTATAAGATGCAGGTAATTGGTTACAGAATTGCTAAGTTAAAAAAAATTTCAGTCAATAGAAAAAATGGTACCATTTACAGCTATTTATATGGTCAAAATAATGCTTAGAAAATCATAAACAGCAATTTTGAATGGTTTTAATGCTTTCTTGCTAAGTTAAATTAGAATTATGGAATAAATTTTCATTTGATTTTTTTTCCCATACTTTTTTATCTTTTCATTTGTAGTGGACAAATACTTTGCCTTGAATTTTGCTCATGTGGTAGGTATAAAATTCCTGAAACATGAGATATTGTTAACATATTTATTAGATTTTTCTTTTTCTTTGTCATGCTGTCATAATTTCTTCTTCAAGCTACATGTCTACCTCTCCAGCTCCAACAATACAGCAAAAATCCTTCTAAAATTGCCATTTCAACACCTTTAGGATTTCCTTTGACTTCATTTTTATTATTAAAAATAGCCATGCTATGGCTCTCTTCAACAATGAGATGATTCAAACCAGTTCTAATTGTTCAGTGATGAAGAAAGCCATATACACCCAGAGAGAGGCCTGTGGGAACTGAGTGTGGACCACAGCATAGCATTTTCATGCTTTTTGTTGATGGTTGCTTGCATTTTGTTCTCCTTCTTATTTTTTTTTTTTGTCTTTCTAGATCCAATTTTTCTTAATTGTATAAATATGTATACATATATTGGATTTGTCATATTTTTTAACATATTTAACATGTATTGGACTATTTGCCATCTAAGGGAGGGAATGGGGGGCGAAAGGGGCCATAGCATGATCCTACTCACTCTCCTGAGCCTTGTACAATAACATGCAATAATAATCAATATTTTTAATGACCTCGAAGCATTGCAAAATTCTAAACTAACTCTTGATTTATCATAGATCAGAGTTTGATGTTTAATGGTACATACCTTATTTTTTTGAAATTCTGCTTACAGCATCTTTTGTAAGTAGTTATAAGGACTCTGAAGAACTTTCAGTGACAAGAAACTCAAGACCACTCAACACATCCATTCCATTTTGGAACAATTTTCATTGTTAACTTGATTTCTCTTATACTGAATCAATAGCCATTCCCTAGAATTTCTATCATTCTTGTCATCCTAGAGTCTTTAATAAAATATAGCAAAACTGGAAACATTGCCCTAGATGTCATGTGGCCAAAGCATTATATAGTAGTACTCTTGTTTCCTCGCTAGCTAGAGATCAGATTAATTTCTTTTCAGAATTATTATTATCTCCTAGGACTTCCTAGGCTGAGAACTGCCCAGCTTCCAGGCTAAAGCTGCCTGCCTGCCAAGCCTTCATCTACCAAGAAAGGTCTTTTAAACCAGAACACTTTTTTTTACCCTTTAGGGAATGTGAGCCAGACATAAGCTTAATGGGAGGATGTGACTTCCTTTGTGCTTCACTGCAGTCTGAGTGACAAAATACAAGCGAAGAAGCAAGAAAAGGAGATGTTAGATTGTTCTTAAGTTTTTTCTTCTCCCAGAAGTATTACTGTTTTGAATTAACTATTAAATCCAGGTGTTGGCTCTTTCCTATGTACAAAAGCCAGAGAAAATTGTTATTTCCCTTTCCCTCCCCCCAATTTGGTAGAAATTAGAAAAGAAAAAAACTCTTATTAAATGATTGGAAATTAGTTCAAGTATTTGATTTGAATTTGAATTTTTCTTGCTGTAGTTAAAATTGCCTGTGAAACTAGAAACACCATTTTTCACACTTGGGATTCTACTCTGGCCTGCTTTTAGAGAATTAAAATCTTAAGCTGCAGGGCAACAAAAATCATAAACCCTTTTCCCACCCATTTCTCATCGCAACTAAAATAGTATTTCTCTAAGAATATCCATACTGGACAATTTGTGTTTCCCATGTCAGTGGGATGCTAGAATGCTAGAAGCATTTTTTTTTTAATTTACTCAACATTATCAGCCTTATAAAACCAAGTCTCAAATCTTTAATGCTATATCTTGCCCTGTAATGTACAGAATCCTGAGCTGGAGTATTACTTAAGATCAAAGGATTTAGAACCTTTAAAATCATGTAGAGGACAGCTAGGTGGCACGGTGGATAGAACACCAGCCCTGAAGTCAGGAGGACTTGAGTTCAAATCTGGTCTCAGACACTTAACATTCCCTAGCTGTGTGACCCTGGGCAAGCCACTTGTCTCAGGGTGGCGGGGGGGGGGGGGAATCATGTAGTAACATCCCCTCATTTTCCAGAGGAAAAAACCTAAACCAGATTGATAATGATACTGACTTCAATTTTTTTATGGCTTCTCCAGGTGATTCACCGATGGGTGCCTTGCAGCAGAGATCCAGGTAGTAGATCCCATATAGACAAGACTATCCTCTTGGTCCAAATTGATGACAAATATGTTGCTGTGATCGAAACTGGAGTTCTAGAACTTGGAGCTGAAGTGTAAATCCGTGTTTCGCGACTACATTTCATCTCTTCTTCCCTCAATCCTAAAACTGGAAAAGGCACAGAGGGACTAGGAGAAGATTCGCCCAGAAATCACTTCAGACCTGGGAAGACTTAACAAATAGAATGGGCTTAGATGAGCCTCTTTCTCCCCTCCCCCTCACTCCTGCCACTGTTTCCATTCCCCAAAAAAGTTCAAATATTTTTTTAAGTTTGCTGCTGAGGAAACGTTTTGCATGAAGGATAAAGATTTTATTAAGAAGCATCTCTTTAAAAAAAAAAACTTTTTCTATGCATTGCATATGCTTTAAATCAACAAACTCTTCATTTCTAAAATATGAACTCATCATATTTTTCTAATTTATTTGCCAAAAATAATTGCTATGTTTGGTCACACAACATATGAAATCCACTTACCTTAATTTTTAAAAATCAACTTGTGTACAAACTTTCAGTTCAACCTAAAGCAGTGTAGAAGTTTAATGCATAGTAAGAGACTATGAATAGACAGATTTATCTTATTCCTTGTGAGCTTAAAACTTTAATGAGAAAACTGCACTAATTTTTTTACAGCAATGCACTAAAAAGTCTGAGATTGCTCAGAACATTTATTTATATATATATAATATATATATATATATATATAAGATTAAAAAAACATTATTTAAATTGCCTCTGGGATTTGCCCCCTCCCTTTCCACATAATCACAGATGGCAGGAGCTATGTTGCTCATCCTTTTTCTTGGTTGGTTCAGTAGGTTAGATTTCATATCAGTGCATTTGTTGTTTCCTTTATATGGGATACTAAATCTTAAGACGAACCTATCTATATATTGGCATTGTTTCCCAAAGCCATTTTTCGCGGTGCATTCAGTAATGTGAACACTACTGCCAATTACTGTGTCCACATCAAGGATGAGCACCCAATACAGTAGAAAAGATTCTGTTTTTCTACAGCAGTCCTAGAGATTTTGCTCCTCGTCAGTTAAATTAGTGTCAATTTCTAAGAGAAAACACTTAATTTTTCAAGGGGAGGACAAATCTCAAAAGAGCTGAATGAATAGGTTGTAGTGCTTAAGGGCCTCATAAGGATATCTTGAAAGCATTCGGTTTCAATTCAATAATTTATCCAACTAAGAAAAATTTTTTAAAACAAAATTATACAGATGGTGCAGCCCTTATTATCGAATCACCCTTAATCACCTTGCCTTTTATTTTCCTTTTCTCTTCATTCTTTTTCTATTACTTGAATTTTGTTTCCTATGGTTATATATTCTGTATAACTGTAATTTTGAATATTTATAACTGTGAAGTTGACTTAATTCATGTGTTGTCACATATCCTAGTTTTTATTAGGTTTTCTAATGTGTGTATTCAGGGATATGCATAACTTAAGCTTACAGTAGGTTGGGTGGGAGTTGCAGCTTAGATCTAATTTGCAGCTCTTAATATTCTTATCTAACTCCATTAGCAAAATTCCCCTTTTGTGAGACTTTCCTCTTTTGATGTGAGAGTCTCTGTGACTGACATTGCATATATAGGCTTATCATTTGGAAGCAGCCATCTTTCTACCTCCATATGATCTGACAGTTTAAATTGTCTTGGGAGGAGGTATGATTGTTCCCCTCAGGCACTGAAATGCCTCACAAAGAAAATCTTGGAGTAAATATTTCTGGGATGAAAATTAATGAATTAATACAAAGTATTATTGCCGTTCTGCTAAAAGGACCCATTTGCTTTAACTCAGAATTATTTCTGAACCAAATGGCATATGGTTTGAATACCCATTGTATTGCATTGGGTTTTTCTTAAGTTAGTACACTGTTAAAATTACCTTTCAGAATTGTATATTCTATAATGGCATATCAGCTGTACTATTGAAATCATATATAAGCTGAGTTTTTTCCAACAAATTTTTGCATAGCCTGACATTTCTGAATTGATTACTTATTATTTCCCTGATACATATATTATAACATTTATAAATTTGCTTTATGTAATTTAGTGTTGATCCCTTTTACCATAAGGATAAGGATTTGTGCATTCTCTTTTTGAAATGTATGTGGTCCTCTTCATTGATGGTTAGGAATAAGGTTTAAGTATAAAAGAAAGCTAAGTCCAGGTTTAGCAGGAGTTTTCTGATTTGTGCTCATAAAAGAATTTAATGTGTGTAGTATAATCAAGAGCTGGATAATTTTTTTTCTAGAAAAAATATTAAATTATCATAATGGCAACTTTACTTCAAAAGAAGTCTCAAGTGCAATATAGTAATATTTTATTTCAAGAGAAAAATCTATGTGCTTCATTTTCAAGAGTTAGATTTTGTTAGAATATAATCCATTGGTATAAAGAACCAAGAATTACTGATTTAAAAAAAAAAAAAAACCTAAGTGAAGCAAAGTTATACCTAATAAAAGCCCTCTCTTTTCCATTTGAAAAACCTAATCTCAGAATTTTACAAATTGGAACACCTTGAATGTTCATTTCCTCACTGGTATTTTCTCCAGTTTGTACAAGTGACTTATAACTTGGCATAATTCTACCACCAGTAGTTAGGATAAATTCTTTTACATCAGGTAATTGTAATTTAGGAAGCATTTATAAATTCTCTAGTGTAAAAAGGGGGAAAGTTGAGTTATTTTTCTTGTTTTTAATCTTCAAAAGGGTGTTCTATTTTGTGTGCACTCTTAACCTTTCTCATTGATGCTCAAAATATGTACAAGTTCCTAGACTGACTTTTATGTTTAAATTACTCATAACTTAGTTATTATATGTGAAAGTTTTAGAGACCCATATTTTGAAAGTACTGAAATTTATATGGTATGTAAAACTTTGTAATTCATAGAAATTACAGGTGTATCTTTGGTGTCTATTTTTTCAGCTTCTTTTCTATCAGAAATGGTGTATTGAATGATTTATGATTTGTTAAGTTTTTCTTCTAGAACAGCCCCAGTAGAAAAGCTCTGAATGAATATATTGGTTTACTTTCAAGTTCTTAAGTCAGTATGATCCCTCCTTTTTCTGAATGTAATATCTATAAAGACCTTAAGTCTTTTCACTAAAAAAAGTTAATCTTTCCAAATCTAATTCATGTATCCTTTTTCCAAATATAAAACACTGACAAATTTTAAAGACTTAGAGGGAAAAGGTAGGGGGACATATCAGTATAAGAATTTTTCCTTTCCTTTTACCAAAAGTCATGAAGTTATAACCTATTTTCATTGCATTTCTTATATTGGAAAAGAAAAAAGAGTAATACAAGGGAATATGAAGTACTAGCAGTACTTATTCTTATTGAGGTAAAGAAAACTATATCTATAGACCATGTGCCAAACCATGAAAGTAGTAGTTTCTGCAAGAAAAAAAAAAATCTAACTTATTGAGCAGATATACTTTTCCTTATATTTTTTGAGTTTTTGGTTTAGTGGTTAGTTTCTCCAACATTCAACTTTAAAGAATTTTTAAAGATTCATTAAATATTGAGGCACACATCTTAACTTTAATAGAAGGCACTTTTGTCAGCTAAGTATCAGTTCTGCCTCCACCTTGGAATGTAAGTTGATGGATTGCTTTATTGGATATTAATTAAAAGCCTGAGGCATTTTTATGTGTGATTTTTATCTAGTGCCTGGAAAGATGTCTTATGCTATTAGTCAACTTTAAAATGTCTACCAGATGAATTTATCATTTGCTACTTTGATTTATTTGTGTTATTCTTCCAGGGATATTGTTTCCACTTGTCAATTGTTGTTATTCTTGTATTGTTTTAGTTTATTTATCCTTTCATGAATGTGGACAAATTTAGGTCTCTTAAAATAATAGATATTCATGCTAATAGAAGTGCTTGACATATTCCTACTTTAATCATATGAGATGATCATAAAAAAAATTACTGGAACTATTATATTGTTTGGACATGGTCCCACTAGTGTTTTGTCATTGATGTAATTCGTTGTCATATTGGATCTAAAAATCTGTTTTTTATTATTTCTGAAGGCTTTTACTTGAATTTTAATTATGTAGATTTTTTATATCTTTATACACACACACACATATCTTACTTTAAAAAGTCTTTGGATTATGTAAATTCACTTTTCAGTCTTATATGGAAATGGATATTTGTTGAGGTCAGGGTTTGGATTACCCAAGATAATAAGGCATCACTGAATGAAGAGAATATATTGTTTCCTTAGCCCAAACTTCAGATCTCTATTTTTTTTTTTTTTTGCTTTTTGCTGAGGCAATTGAAGTTAAGTGACTTGCCCAGAGTCACACAGCTAGGGAATGGTAAGTGTCTGAGACCAGATTTGAACTCAGGTCCTCCTGACTTCAGGGCTGGTGCTCCATCCACTGCGTCACCTAGCTGCCCCAGATCTCTATTTTCTAAGGAACAAAAAGCCAAACATTTTATTATTTTGTTCCTTTTACTCCTTTTCACCCCATAAAAGCCTGAATGATATGCTTCCAAGTTTTCTTACTTCAAACTGATTAAATGTTTAGCTAAAAAACTCCTAAATGGGAAGGAACTAAATATGCAAATAGTATATAGTGTTTGTTAACTTTGCCTTGAAGCTAAGCTAAACGGTGAATCTTTTCAACAATGTCACTTGTCTGGAATATGTATCTATTTCCCCAATATTGTTTAAATGGACCACATATCTTTCCTAAACTAGAAATAATTTCTGATTTTGAAATGAATGCCACATCTTCTAAATTTTGGAAGACTTTATATTGAGACTTTAAAAAATTGGGAGAAACCAGAGCAGATTAAGAACCACCAGTGTTATATGACAACTTTGTTTCAAGGCTTTTATACCTATTATATAGGGTTATATCTTTTCTCTTATAATCTTCATTATGCTTCATACTTAATAGCTTCTGATTTGGTAGAGCCAAACTGGAAAAAATGAAGGTCATGTAGCACAAGGGTGAGAATGAACTAGTAATTGTTGTTCCCCCAGTTTAGAATTTATTCTGTTTTCAAAATAAAGAAATAGATATAAAGGATGGCTGTTCCAAATGAGCTCCAGTGCTTAGTATCATTAAGTTTCATAAGCCTTCAGAATATAAAGCTTGGTTTCACAATTGAAAAATAGAAATGGGGAAAAATCATGTCTGCTTTTTTGCTTTTTAAAAAAACTCACCATGTAAGTAAAACTGCATCCTTAAATTGAACACATTAACCTTAGGTATGAGCTTTATGTGAGGAAATGGAAGGAGGAATATATAAAGTAGCATAGTAGGAAGGAAGATGTGAGGGTAAAATAATGGATTTACTTTTTCTGATAATGGGCTCTGAAAAGCGTATATTGCCTCTACCAGCATATGGATATTGATTGGAAATAGGGATATATGTACTCACGTATGTCTGTGAGTGTGTCTGCGTGTGTGTTATTGGAAACAGCCTGTAAATATTGTAGTTGTTTTAAATGGAAAATAAAAACAGGTTTTTTTTGTTTTGTTTTTGTTTTGCAAATATGTTGCAACAAAAGGACAGTATTGACAGTGGATAAAACACTGAGGAAATAAATTTTTTTTTTCATTTTTTGTGTGTGGTCCTTCTTTATCTCCTCACCCCTTAACTTCTTAAAAAAAAAAAGATAGAAAAACTAATTTTATCATTTTATAATTGTCTTATTGGCTTGAACACTGACCCAAAAGACCAGGATTCAAACCCTGGATTTCTGATGCTTAATACCTGTGTGACTTTGGCTACATCAATTAATATTCCTAGATTTTATTTTCTTCCTTTACAAAGTAAGGAGCTGTCCTATGTAGATCTAAAACTATGATCCTGTAATAATGATGTGTCTTAAAAGACTAGACAAATAGACCCTTTTACCAAATACCAAGCACAAAAGAAGTTTGGGGAAATTATTATAGTTTCAAATATCTAATGCAGGAATGCAAAAAAAAAATCTAAATTGGCTACACATAAGCTAAGAAAATTGTAATAGGTGTTTCTCATGTAGGAAATGTAGAGGCATGTGAAATTCTACATAAAGGTGTATTAACATTTGAAATTTGTTTGCTGTCAAGAAAATTAAGCAGAAACCAAATTCCAACCCAAGGACCGTTGCAGAAGACAGAAGAAGGTAGAGTTTTCTAGCAAGCTGCTTCTTGGTCTGCACAAAGATTGGAAGAAATCACAAAATTGGCAAAATCATGTGGACTTGTAATATTAAAGTTATTATGCTGCCAAAATGAATGTGCAGCCTAATTATGAAAGGTAATAGAGAGTAGTAGAGAAATCTGACCTTTCACAACTATGCTGGAAGAGTTAAGACAAATAGTAATTCTAAATGATAAAATAATTCCTGTGACAAAAGTTCTTGCATGAACAAAATTGATGCATTTAGTATTGGTAGAAAAACTATTCATGTAAAACATCTTTGCATTAAGGATCTGAAAAAGATCTGAAAGCTAAAATGTGTAAGGAACTAACCAATAATAGCTAAAAACATGTACCTCTCTGAACTGGGGAAGAAATGGCAAACTACTCCAACATGTTTGCCAAGAAAATCCCATAGAGAATCACAAAAGTTGAACACAAGTGAACAACAAAAACCGCTCTTTGAAGTTTAACATGTGTACACATATAGTCTGATTGGCTTGAACTGCGGATCCTAGAAAAAAAAACAAACAAACAAACAAATACAGCATTCCATCCTCACAGCAACTCATTTTATAGATGAGGAAATAGGTTGAGAAATGGATTTGTCCAAGATTATTCAGCTAGTAAATATCTGAATCGGCTTTGAAACTCAGATGTTCCCAGTTCTCAATTCAGTGTTCTAGCCACTACATCACCTAGGTCAAAGGGTTATAAACAATTTTCAAAAGAATTAGCAATCCTCAAAAGCATGCTAATCAAAAATAATAGTTCACAAACAACTAATTGGCACTGGTGGTTTAAAAGATGGGTCTGGTCATTGTTACCGGGCTTGTAGAAAGATGAGTATCACTGTCCTGCTGATGGAACTGTTTATTGGCTCACTTATTGTGTGTCCCACAGGCTTATGTCCCAGGCCCGCGTTTTTTCTCCCACTAAATTATTTTGGCCATCTGCTCCCATTAATAACCATCTCTAAGGTAATTATTCTCAAGTCCATCTATTGTGCTCAGACTGCTACCTTCCAGTCTTACATTTCAAATTGGATGTCCAGCAGGCATCTGCAATTTAATGTGTCCAAGCCAAATTCTTTTTCCCCCTAACACCCCACACACACCTTCCCTGTTACCATAGACAACAAAACTCTCTTCCCAGGCACTCAAAATCACAACCTCCAGGATCAAATATAAAATGCTGTTTGACATTCAAAATCCTTCATTACCTAGCCGCCTCCTATCTTTCCAATCTTTTTACACCTTACTCCCTGAAAAGTACTGTTCAGTCTAGTGTCTTGCTATTCCATGAACAAGACACTATTTCTTTGTTCTAGGCATTTTAGTAGCTGTCTCCCCTCTGTGACATCTCATCTACTGATTTTAAGTCCCAACTAAAATCCTATTTTTTACAGCAAGTCTCTTCTAACCCCTCAATAATAGTGCCTTCCCTCTCTTACTTAACTCCTATTTATCCTATGTGTGGCTTGTTCACATATATTTGCTTGTTATCTCCCATATTAGAATGTCAAGGAGATACTCCCCTTGAAAGTAGGAAACTGCCTTTTTCTTTTTGTATCCCCAGTACTTAGCACAGTGCCTGGCACTTAATAAATGTTTATTAACTATAAAACATTTGAAATTTTTTTTAAGTGACTTTTCCACTAAAATTCTTTCTATGAGGCAGATGCCCCAAGTAAGTTGAAATGAGGATGAAAGATAAAATATACCCTCAAAATAGTTTTACTTTATGAGTATAGAAAATAAGTTGAAGCTCATGAATTGGAGAATATCTAAACAAACTTTGGCGCATGAGTGTAATGGATTAAGACTGCACTCTAAGATGCTGAATAAGAATTTGAAGTAAGCCAAAATTTTAATGAACTGATGCACAATGGTGAAGTAAGCAGAACCAAGAACCAGTATCCCCAACTATAATGGAATAAAAAAAACTAAGTTGAGCACTTGGTAATAATAATGACTAAGCATGGAACTGAAAAAATATCAGAAAATTTGTTTCCCTCTTTGAACACGTGTGAAATGCTACATGGATAATTTCAGAGCTGTAGGATGTATGGGTTTTGCTTTTAAAAAAAATTTCCTTTATTCTGAGGAATGGCTTGTTGGGTAAAGAGAATTATATATGGAGATAAAGGTGATTTTAAAAACAAGCTACTGATAAAAATATTTCATAAATATTCATGCTACAACAATTATTCTCAAAAATTAAGAAAATGCAGTACTAAGAAACATGATCCCCACGTGTTAAATCTAAAAGCTGGCTTTATTTGTAATGGAGAAACATCAAAAACAAGAAAAACATGTCCTATTTCCACATTGCTATTTGTCCTAAGACTAGAGATGATGAAGGGGCAGCATGCTGAGGCAGGGAAGAGTTCCATTTCTGACACATTGACTGTGTGACCCTGGACAAGTCATTTAACCTCTAGCTATACTAGCCAGTTTTCTCAAGATCATAAGTTGTCGATCTGTTCTGGGAGTTTCTTCCTCTGAGAAGTCTCTATACCAATGAATTCACAAGTCTAGTCCCTGTTTGTTTTCTGGAAATAATAGCAATGACTGCCATACAAGAGAGGAAAGGTTAAGTTATAAACATTTGCAAAAAAAGGAAATAAAATTAACAATGTTTTAAGGTAATGATAGTTTACTTAGAAGACGCCAGTGAAGCATCAAAGAAATAGAAGTAGCAGCTTCAATAAAATGCAAAAATCTATGCAAATATATCTTCAGCCTTTCTAAATAGCAATTGTAATATCCAAAAGGAAATATATAGGAAATTCCATTTTAAACTACAACAAAATTCATTAAATATCTGAAATTGATCCACCAAGATACACTGGCGGCTTATATAAATGCAATATAAAAAATACTTTAAAGAAATCAAGATTGAATTTTTAAAATCAGAAGAATAATTTCGGTTTATGTTTGAATCATAAAAATAGCATTTTAAAATGCAAGTAGTAGTTATGTTAACTTGTAGATTTAGTGCCTTTTCTAATCATTCTATCAACTGGTTATTTTAAAGAGTTAGACATTAGGGAAGAAAAGGTGTGAAATATGGAAGCAAATTATGAAAATAGTTTGGGGAAGAAAACATAGAATCCAAATTACATTCCCAAACATTTTTAAGAACTGTTTGATGGTGATTTAAAAATAGGTGACAAATTTGGAACTATGCTCAAAAAGTTGTCAAACTATGCATACCCTTTGATCCAGTAGCGTTTCTATTGGGCCTGTATCCCAAAGAAATCATAAAGGAAGGAAAGGGCCCCACATGTGCAAGAATGTTTGTGGCAGCCCTTTCTGTAGTGGCTAGAAACTGGAAACTGAATGGATGCCCATCAATTGGAGAATGGCTGAATAAATTATGGTATATGAATGTTATGGAATATTATTGCTCTGTAAGAAATGACCAGCAGGACGATTTCAGAGAGGCCTGGAGAGACTTGCATGAACTGATGCTGAGTGAAATGGGCAGAACCAGGAGATCATTATACACGGCAACAACAATACTATATGAGGATCAGTTCTAATGGACATGACTCTTTTCAACAATGAAATGTTTCAAACCAGTTCCAATTGTTCAGTGAAGAAAGCCATATACACCCAGAGAGAGGGATATGAAATGTGGACCACAACATAACATTTTCATGCTCTCTATTGATGTTTGCTTGCATTGTGTTTCCCTTCTCAGATTTTCTTTTTGTACATCTGACTTTTCTTGCACAGCAAGATAACTGTAAAAATATGTATACATATATTCAATTTGTCGAGTATTTTAGCATAATTAACATGTAGTAGACTTCCTGCCATCTAGGGGAGGGGTGAGGACTGGGGGGGGGGGGAATTTGTAACGGAAAACTTTGTAAGGGTCAATGTTGAAAAATCACCCATACATATGTTTTGCAAATAAAAAGCTTAATTAAAAAAAGAGACATTTATAAGAAAAAAAAATTTAAAAATAAAATAGGTGACAAAAATAGAAAAGTAGATCATTGTAAGATTAGATATGCATAAATCAGAAATAATTATACTTAATAGTTCTGTTTGATTAACTCAACAACAGTATCAATAGAATTTACAAGAATTTCTGGGAAAAGTATAGTTTTAGGCAAAATAAAAACTTTAGACCGGTAATCTTCACCATATACTATAATAAATTTGATTGGCTGTTCATTCTAAATATCAGAAATCATCAGAAAAAGATTAACAATATTTTGTCTTTCCAAATACATGTAAAGACAGCTTTCAACATTCATTTTTGTAAGACTTTGTATTCCAGGGGGCGGAGCCAAGATGGCGGAGTGAAAAGGTGACTTTCTGCCTCTCCTCCGATCTTCTCTCAAATCAACAATAAAATAAGCCTCTGAACTGATCTTCAAGTCAATGAACTCAGAAATATTTGGACACTGCTCTCTGGATAACTTCATATCAGGTTAGTCGGACTCGGACAGAGAGATAAATAGACGACAACTGTGCAGGCCGGAAGTGAGGGTGGGACTCAGCTCGGCTCATCGTGGAAGAAATTCCAAACTCCAAACTCCAAATTCCAAACACCTGGAGTTTATCTGAGGCACTCGGGACACTCTGCCCTGATTGGGGACAGGTGTTCTGGCAGACTTGCCTTGTTTAAGGAGTAATTCGGACTTAGTCCTAGCCCCCACCAGCCCAGCACCTTAAGTCAACTCACCGAAGTGCCCCAGGGCAAAGCGTCTTCAGCCGAGGTTTTTTTTTTTTTCCCCCTACCTTAAAGAGATATCCACTCTGTCTAAAAAAAAAATGATGAAGAAACAAAAGAGAGCTCTCACCATAGACAGCTTTTATCAAGGCAAAGAAACGACCTCAGATATAGAGGTTTCTTTAGACAAAAATCCAGAAAAATACAGCAACGACCACCACTGGTCCCCGTTTCAAAAGGCCTTTCTGGAAGATTGCATAAAGAACCTCAAAAGAGAGCTGGAGGATAAATGGGAAAATAAATTGAAATCAGCGCAAGAAGGATACAGTATCTTGCAAGAAGGATATGATGCTCTGCAAAAGAGATATGAAAAAGACACCAATTTATTAAAAAATAAAATTAGTGAAGTGGAAAAAGAGTGCAGTGAACAAATTGGCCAGTTACAAAAGGAACTTAAAAAGGTAACTGAAGAAAACAACACTTTAAAAATAAGAATTGAACAAATGCAAGTGAATGACTCACTAAGACTTGAAGAATCAGTCAAACAAAAACAAAAAAATGAAAAATTAGAAGAAAATATGAAATATCTCCTAGGAAAAACAACTGACTTAGAAAATAGATCTAGGAGAGACAATCTAAGGATTATTGGACTTCCTGAAAGCCATGATGAAAAAAAGAATCTAAACACTATCTTCCAGGAAATCCTGAAAGAAAACTGCCCTGAGATTGTAGAATCAAAGGGCAAAATCACCATTG
>JAJPUD010015403.1:2918-37531 GCA_023553655.1 Myrmecobius fasciatus
TGTGGTCCACATTTCACATCCCTCTCTCTGGGTGTATATGGCTTTCTTCACTGAACAATTGGAACTGGTTTGAAGCATTTCATTGTTGAAGAGAGTCATGTCCATCAGAATTGATCATCATATAGTATTGTTGTTGCCGTGAATAATGATCTCCTGGTTCTGCTCACTTCACTCAGCATCAGTTCATGCAAGTCTCTCCAGGCCTCTCTGAAATCGTCCTGCTGGTCCTTTCTTACAGAGCAATAATATTCCATAACATTCATATACCATAATTTATTCAGCCACTCTCCCATTGATGGGCATCCATTCAGTTTCCAGTTTCTAGCCGCTACAAAAAGGGCTGCCACAAACATTCTTGTACATGTGGGGCCCTTGGAACTCAAAGTTTTAAAAATGAATGTTAGGGGCAGCTAGATGGCACAATTGATAGAGTACCAGCCCACGAGTCAGGAGGACCATGAGTTCAAATATGACCTCAAAAACTTAATAGCTGTGTGACTCTGGACAAATAACTTAACCCCAATTGCCTTGCCAAAAAAAAAACAAAAAAAAAACCAAAAACCAAAACCAAAAAACAAAAAACAAAACAATTTGTTTTACATGTAAATGTGTGTGTGGGGGAGATAAAAACTATAAAAGCAAAAGAGAAAGATCAAGAATGCTTTCACTATCTCCTACCATTTTAAATGGAATCTCACTGCAGCATTAGCCCTCTAATTGCTACTGAAGCTCCACCAGCAACATTCCCATATCTCTAAATCAGGGTTTAGTTAGGACTAGCTGAGGAACTTGGTTATCCAGGCACCAGAGTCAATTGAGATAGTAAAAGCTGTTGGTTCCTCTGGGCTGAAACTGGAAACATCATCAAGCAATTACTGTGACTCAAGTCCTAATGGGCTCATTTCTCCAATCATTATTGTAGTTTTTTTCTGCCTACCATGAGCAGGATGAGAAGTCACTTTGATGACAACTATTTTATTTAAAGGACTATAGTAAGCAGATTGACTGTAACTTGAATTCATTCTGCCAGCTAATGAACATCAGTATCTGCCCTTCATTCAGGGGCTTGGAAAAGACTGTGACTTAAAAGCGGGAAGGGGACCTGAGAGTTGAAGCAGAGGGAATCATTTTTGTAGGCATGATGGTTTTAATTTAGCCAGAAAGGATAAAGGCAGGAAAGGCACTGACAGGAAGGTAGATGAATAAAGGGTGGGTGGAGTGGGTGGAGTTGGGTTATTATTTCTGTTACTGACTTTATACCCAACCAGAATTATTATATTGAATTGTACTTGGAAATATAATAGCACTTCCTAAGGATTATGCCATTGGGACAGAACATTAAGATAAATTATTTAGTCATGCTATAACTTGCTTGTAATATTTTTGAAATAGAAGGACCACTAGAGATGGTTTACTCCATCTTTTTCATATTTCAAAGAAAACAATTGAGGGCTAGGTAGATGAAGGGACTTGTTTAAGACATTGACACAGCTGGAATTTAAACTCCAGATTTCTGATAGCAAGTCAAATGTTATTTGTACCAGGTTATTTATAAATAACTTGAGCAGATTACTTATAAATTTCCTCTCCCAGTTCCCCACTATCTTTCCCCCCACCACAACCCAAGTTTTTCCTGTCTAACATCTCCATTTCTATCCTTCAATATCCTTCTAGTCACTCATATTCAAAACCTCAGGATCATCCTTGACTCTTTCTTTTCAATAACTTATCACATTATTTGATAAGCCTTTTTTTCTTTTATCTCCACAAATGTCTCATTCATCTCTTCCCCTCCAACTTCAGGGATACCATAACAACATAAATGTTTTTAACTGTCCAAACTGACTGAAATTGCAAGATAACACATTTGACAGAGAATCAATGAATCAACAAGTGTTTAATAAGTACCTATTCTTTACCTTGAATATAATGTGCAAGGATGAAAAATGGTAATATTGAGCTAGTTGAAGGAAGGAAAAAAAACAATAGAGCTTGAGAAGAGAGAAATGTGATCAATCACTATTTGTCATTTTTAGAGTACCCTATCATATAAATTTTTTGTTGTACATCTCTATGAACAGTGATAGAATCCAGCATTATGTTCTGTGTTGAACTAAATTGGAAATTTCAGTTAAAATTTAGTATTCAGTAATACAAAATCTAATTGTAACGATGGCAAAACAGTGGTATTTTGATTTTGGCATCCTGCTCAGTATAATATGCTTTTTCATTAATATTTCATAGAATCATAAAAGATAGCCTCAATGAATTTATTTCATATTAAAATGAAAAATCTTGCCTTATTCTCTCTTCTTTATTTATTGAAAAGCAGCCTAAATTAAGATAGGGGAACTGACTTTCTGAAGGTCACACAATAAATCAGTGATAGATCAAAGTAAGAACTCAGGTATTCTAATGATATTCAGTGGTCTTTTCAGGTCTATAAATGCTATGAGCACTAGAAACTAGGAAAATTCTATAGAAAATCTCAAACAACAAATAACATTAAAAGAGACCTATATTTCAAACAGTTTTCATATATAGAATTCAGGTAACATAAAATGAAGAGGAGAAGGAGACAGAGGGAAGAAAAGAGAAGAGGAAAAAGGAGAAAGAAAAGAACCTTAGAGACCCTGAAGTTATAAATATGCACTAACCTTCCAATCAGCAAAAAGTACAAGGCTAGTGAATCTTAGGGCACCAAAGATTGCTTTATATTATTAATTGTACTTCTACTTTTTTTATTCTAAAATGAGCAATTTGATGGGAGCAAATCTTTATCAACTTCAGGGCAAGGAGAAAGGAATCAGTTTTCTATTCCATTCTGAGTCCATTAATACCAGATTAAAGCACTTAAGAATTTATTGGGCTGCATAAGGTGGGGAGCAGGAATAGGCTTCATAATTCTCTTTCAGCAGTTTCTATTATTTATCACCAATTAAATTCATCAGAGATAGCCAAGATGAAAGTAGCCTTGCTAAAGAAAAGAATGGATATGTAGACTTTTGTTCTGAATATGATTAGGACATAATAAGACATCTAGGCACAGATTTCATTTCAAGGAAGACATTATCCCTTTCTTATGATCCACAATAAAATTAATCAGTTGTCAAGAGTTGAGGATTATACAATGTCACTGAAATAAGGTATTGCTGCAGCAGCTAATGACAAATCTTTAGCATGACGGACACAGGTTCAAACTCCCTGTGCACTTAGGGGGCATCCCAGGTGACATTTAGGACAGTGTGGAGAAGTAGAAATTTGTATCACCTTGTGCCCTGCCTGCTATAAGACTACAGAGAGTGAGTGTCACTTTACCATTTAAAAAAAAAAAAAAACAGAAATCTTTTCTCAATCTTTATTTTTTTGACCTGACAGCCTCTTTGACACCTCTCTCTAGTCATTGCTGTTTTCTTCTCTTTAGTTTTTGTGACATTGTTCTGTCCTGTTTCTCCTCCTATTTGTTCTACTTTTTTTTTGCTCACACAATTAAGGTTAAGTGACTTACCCGGGGTCACACAGAGCTAGGAAGTGTTAAGTATCTGAGATCAGATTTGAACTCAGGTCCTCCTGACTTCAGAGCTAGTGATCGATTTACTGCACCACCTAGCTGCCTCTCCTAATATTCTTTTGTTGAATCTTCACCCAGGCTGTTCTCATTAACTGTGGATGTCCTCCAAAGCTGTTTTGTGTTCCTCTTCTAAAGCTTTCTACAGTGTTTTCCCTTGATGATTCCATCAGTTTCCCTGAATTCAACTATCTTCTATGTGCAATTGATTTTGAGGTCCATGTTCTCCTGACCTCCAGTCTTATATCTTGTTCTGTCTTTTGGACATCATAAACTGGATGTTTTACAGACATACACACACATTTATGAAACAGAACTTATTATTCCCCCCCTAAAACTTTCCCCTCTTTTACCTTCCCTACTCCTGTTAAGCGTACTATTATCTTTTCAGTCACCCAGGTTCATAACCTAGCTATCAGCCTTCACACTTTATTTTCTTTCATCTCCAATATTAAATTATTATAACATTTCTCATATATGCCATTTTCTTTCCACTGATTCTGCTATCACCCTGCTACAGACCCCTAACAACTCAATTATGGCTTATGAAAATAGCTTTCTGATTCATCTCCCTACTTCAAGCCTCTTGCTGCTCAAGGTCATCTTCCACCCAATTGTCAAACTGATTTCCCTAAAATATAGTTCTGACTATGACAGGGAAAGTAAGGTAGCACAATGGATAGGATGTTAGGCCTGGAGTTGGAATGACTTGAGTTCCAGTCGGGTCTCAGACACTTCCAAGATATGTAATCATGAGCAAGTTGCTTCACCTGTGTTTGCTTCAGTTTAATGGGGATAATAATAGTACCTACCTCCCAAGTTATTGGAAGGATCAAAATGAGAAAATAATCAGAGCTTAGCACAATGCCTGACACACAGTCAGAACCATATAAATATTACTTATTATTATTAGTATTTTATTTATTTAATAAGCTCCTATTCAATAAACTTCGGTGGTTCTCTATTACCTCTATGATCAAATATAAAATCTCATCAATTTCTTTTAAAGTCTTTCATAATTTCATAATATGACCACTTTTTATTTTTGTAGTCTGCTTGTACTTTATTTATTTCCATGTATCATGTGATCTAGTGACATCAACTTCTATTCCCCTCAAAAGATACTTTATTTCCTAAATTTTGTCTTTTGACTGACTCTCTATTATATCTAGAATTGTTTTCTCTTTTTTTCCTGGCTCTATAGCCTTTAAATCTTGGCTAAAACCCCACTTTTATGCAAGTTTTCTGGATATTTGATGCCAGTATCTTTCTTCTGATATCACACACAGATGCATGTATACACATATATGCATATGCATATTTACATGCACATACATATTTACATATATGGATCCATGCATAGATATTCTTCATCTATTTTTCCTCTCACTAGATGGTGAGCTCCTTGAAAGCAATGGAATTTTTAAAAATCTTTTTTTTTTTTTTATATATCAGAACTCAACATAGCGGTGGTGCATGTAGAATTTAATAAAAGCTTGTTAACTTAGAGAATAGCCCACTAGTTCCATCAAAATCTCTTTGTTTCATACCTTAAAGATTTTCTCTATGTAGATTCTCAAGCAGTTGAAATCATAAAAAAAAATAGTCCAACAAGGAAAAAGAAATTTTCTTATTAATCCATATTCATAATTTATACTATAATTTCAAGTATGCCTTAGGATTACTAAAATATATCTCATTCTTGTGTCTGGAAATGATGTAAATTGTTTCCTTGATTACGTGTCCCCTGATTGTGGGGGGAGGGCTGGAGAGACCCCAAATCTCAAAAACTCTCCTGTTGAGATAGGAGGGGCCCCACCCACCTATGCATAGGCAAACTTACAATTCAATCAGAAATCTTGATCTAGAGCATAATCACTGCCCTTTACTGAAAATAGCTCTTAATCTTCCAAGCCTGAAGCATTAAAAGGCAAAATAAAAGAATGACTCTGAATCCCAATCTTCACTATTTTCTACACCAGGAAAAGCCCACTGAGCTAATGCTCAGTATAAACCCATCTTGGCTGATTCCTACATGGGAAAAAACCCACTAAATTGCTGCTCAATGTAAACTCATCCTGCTAATAACACACCTTACTTTTCCCCTTTTAGAACTGTCCCACTAAGAAAGCTATTTCTCTGAGGCTATAATAAATCATTCACTTAATTTTTGGGGGGTTTGTGGATTCTTCCACAAAGCCTGCAACTGGCCAAAAAGGGGGTCCCTTCACCCCCTTTTTCTTACCTCATCAGAAATTGTCACCAAAGTTAAAAAATGTATATCCATTTATCAAATGTCAACTTTATGCCAGCTACTGTCTTAGGAGCTTGTAATACAAAGAAAATAATTAAATAATATTTGCTCTCAGGGAGCTTATATTTCATCAGGGTTAAGAACCTATAGACATGTTTTATATACAAGAGGAAAAAGGAAATAAAAACGTGGTAATTTTTCTTGAGGGAACCATTAGTTTGAAAACTTGTTTCCAAACATATTTCGGCTGAACTTTGAAGGCTGTTAAGGATTCTAAGAAACAAAGATGAATAGTAAGTGCATTATAGACATGGGAAATTGGTAGTGTAAAGAAACAGAGGAAGAAGATGTATAAAATATGCAATTTGTATGTAATCCTACAGGTAACAGGGAGACACCAATATTTAGTGAGTAGAGTACAATATTGAGCAATATTGGCAGCCTTGTTTCTCCCCTGATCTAATTGACAATGTTTCTAGCTTATCCCCATTACATATAATGCTTGCAAAAGATGCTACTTTTTATTTATTTATTCTTATATTCTTTAGTGTTTATTAGCAATGGGTCTGTCAAGAGGTTATTGTAATTATATGGGTGAGGCAAAATGATGATGAATACCCTCCCATTGGGTAGATTTTGCCAGAAGTAAAGAAACAAGGTGCATTTCTAGAAAGAAATAGAATTAACAACACTTAAGAACTGATTGGATATATGGAATAAAGTGAGGAAGTGGGCATAATGCTAAGCTTCAGTCTGAATGACTATGAGGATGTTGGCACTCTAAATGGAAATAAATAAATGCTACAGAGGGATAGAAATGTGAAGAAATATAATGAGTTCTTATTTGGACACACTGAGTTTGAAATGTCTATAGAATAGACACCAACAACTGGTGATACATGACAGCAATTCAGAGAAGAGACTTGGGATAGTTATTTAGATTGACAGTCACCTCATAAAGATGATAATTAAACTCTTAAAAACTAACAAATTGAATGTAAAGAGAGAAAAAAAGAGCTTTTCAATAGATCCTGTGAGAAATGAATATTTGTCTTTTGAATAAGAACCAAAGTTTTTCCCCTTTCTACTTCCTCATTCAGAAACCAACCAGTGTGGGAAATCTCTCTCAGAGATTTACCCAGGTCAAGATCTAACCACATAGTAAAATAAATTCTAAGTTTGGGCTAATGGTGCTCATTATGTTTTCTCAGACAGGTCTGAGGAAGTATTAATTCTCCCTTTTGTCAAGACATATGATACGGAAATTTATGCCATTTTGACCAAGATTTGGATGACCCAAGTCAAATACCCCTAAACCCTCATTTAAATATATCTCTCATTGCATTAACCAGTCAGATTACCGCCCCCCCAGGATTACCCCTATTCTTCAAAGTACATTAAAACTATGAGTGCATTACAATGATGTTCTTTGGTCTAGAGAGATGGCTACAAATGATCATTCTTTTATTAATAAACATGGTTGTCTTATTAAGAAAATTGCTAAATTATTCAGAAATTATGTCCTTCAAATTTTTTTAATCATTATAATCCCAATTTGATAAGAGATATGGATGAAAATCTGGTTAAGGAGGGACAATTTAAGCAGTTAGAAGAGAATCAAGAGAGAAGAGTGTCATGAAAACCAAGAAGGGATAGAGTTTCCCTATAATGTTGATTAATGAGTCAGATATTGAAGAGAGGTCAAGTAGCATGAAGTATAGAAGAGCCATTGAATTGACAATTAAGAGATCATTTGATAACTGGAGAAAAAAAAAACAATTTCAGTCAAATTTTGAAGTTAAAAGCCAAAATGAAAGGAATGATAAATGAGTGAGAAAGATGAAGTGGAGTCAATGTTTGCAACAAAGTTTCATTGAATTTGACTGTGAAAAGGAGAAGAGATATAGGATGACAGACTCAGGAAATTGTTAGATCAAGAGAGTTTTTAAAGGAATAAGTAAGGTGGTTTAAGTATTAGATGATGTAATCTAGGAGAACAATTCCTGGGCACCAAATGTTGAGACAATTGTAGCCACCAAATGTTTGAGTTTGGTCATGTGAAGAATTCACATTGGTCATTCTCTTTGGCAAAAGATAGGTTTATTTAGGAGAAGAGAATACAGACAAAATGAAAAGATACAATAGACATCAGGAGTAATACATATGAAATAGAGTTAGGAGAGCATATAGTTAGTAAGGAAAGGGGTTTTTACCAATTAATTATGGAAAAGACAAGTTTCCTAGTGGAACACATAATTTATCTGGAGAAAGGGGTACATGCAAGGGGTTAGAATATGTTTTTTGCTGATATACTAAATAGCAAAAGTTAGTTAGCTGTAACACAATAAGGCATGGTGGGGTTTGAGAGGAGAGACACCACATGGTGGAATGGAGGCATCGGGGGAAGGGGAGTGAGGGAGAAAGAAACAACAAGGCACAGTGCCATGGTGGACCATAACTCCAAGAGGGATTAGCCAAGATGGCTTGAGCCATGGACAGATTTATAGAGGAAATTTAACCTTAAGAACTTGATACAATTCGAATTTCTGAAAGGAGATAGCGAGGTGGGACTGTCCATGACCTTCACAAAGGGTGGGATTATAGGGCTAAATTGATTCCTATCAATGCTCTTCTCTACTTGCCACAGAGAGTAATTCCATCAGTGCTCTAGTCTCTTTCTGCCAACTACATCTTGTTACTGAGGACCTCATCATAAGTAGAACTCAATGTATTTGTTACTTAACAGATTGGGAAAATTCTGGTAGATATTGAAATTAATTGGGAAAACATTTTTTCTATGGCCATGTGAGGATTGCTTATCAAAGCATCATTGCAAAGAAATATCTCCTTGCTTGTTGAGTGCTTCATTCAGTCATCCTCCAACCTCCTCCTTGTATCTCTTGGTATAAAGTTAATCAGTGGTGAAGAGTGGGGAGATGTGGAATTGCTATCATCAAAGTTCCACATCCTAGTCTTTTAAGGATTGAAAAAGCAAATAAAGGATTGCCTGGCTACAGAATTATCTCCTGGGGGAAAAAGGGATAAGAAAAGAGAAAAGCATACATCACAATTCTGTTTTCTTCTGCAGTTTCTCTAAAGTTACCATATGCATAGTGAAATAGAGAGGCATTCATAATTGTCCTGATGATAGAAAAGGAGGTGAAATGTCAGTCATGAAACAGTCTACTTCCAGATGCCCTGGAGCAGATAATAGTCCAAAAAATGAGGATATCTATTTCTTTTCTTGTTTTATTTTATTTTATTTTTTTTGCTGAGGCAAGTGGGGGTAAGTGACTTGCCCAGGGTCACACAGCTAGGAAGTGTTGAGTGTCTGAGGCCAGTTTTGAACTCAGGTCCTCCTGACTTCAGGGCTGGTGCTCTATACACTGCACCACCTAGCTGCCACCTAGCTGCCCCCTATTATGAAGATTTAAATAACACCTTTCTTTGGAGTAAATTGAAGTATTTTGGATTACATTTATTCTTGCCTTGAAGAAAACAGTGTTATTTCAAAACTACTCTATTTTTCTCATCTCTTCTTTTCTCCTTTATCTCTTCAATACTTCACTACTGACTTCTTGACTTTCCAAACCTACGCACACTTTCCATAAGTATAAGGTTTTGGCACTTAGGAAAGTACTTCAGAATGAATAAATCATTTCTTGTCTCCTCCCTAACCCACACACTTTCCATAAGTAAGCCTGAGATGTTGGTATTTGGGGAAATATTTCAGGATAAATCCATCAAGTCCTTTAAACACCACAGCTTCATGACAATGGCTTACTTAAATATAAATCTTAGAAAAAGCCTTGGTGATTCTAAACAAAGGGTATAAACCAGAACTTGTCTAAAGATGCATTGTTCTTGGGGATGTATCCTTTGGTCTAGATTTGAAGCATAGAATTAGTTAAGTGCAGAATTTTTTAGATTCAAAGTGGGAATGTCATTGAAGAATTTAAAGGTTAATTCCCACAGTAGACATATATATATTCCCAAATGCCAGAAATATTTTCTCCCAGAAATCTGGGTCCTCAGCAAGTCTACTACAATTCTGCCCTTTCTATGACAACACAAAGAGGAGGATGAGTTAAATATTTGATTTTTTTCCATTTTGTATCAATAAATGTTTGGGGAAAAAAAACTACCCAAAAGTACCCTATAGGATCTACTTAGTAAAATGTAAGCTCCTTGGGGGCAGTAATGTGTATGTGTTTATCTATCCTTGTAGAAAGAAATGAATTAGATGTTTTTTAGAGAAGATTGAATAACATTGATGAAGATAAGACTTTTTTCTATATACAGAATGAAGAAAAACTCTATGGAGGGCAGATAGCCTGGTACTCAGTCTTCCTTATCCTTTCTCTGAACCCACATTTTACACTGTATTATTTTTCTTTTTTATTACAGCATATTTCTTATGTTTGAAGCTTAGGTTCCAAGTTATTTTGTTTCTGCAAACTATTCCTTCTCTTTCATTTATATCAACATTTTTTTTTTATTTTTATGTGTCATGGACCTCTTGGCCATCGTAAAGACTATGGATTTTCTTTTAGAATAATGATTTTTAAATGCATAGGATTACAAAGGCAACCAATTACACTGAAATATAGTCATCAAAATATATATTAAATAGGAAATAGAAACAAATATATGTCATAATAAAAATGTTAAGAATTCATGATCTAGAAAATAGAGACACCCCTTTCCCATTCTCACTGCTTCCTTATCCAGAACCTAATCTCTATTAACTCTATTGGCAACCTTGATCCCATATTTGACTTCTCTTTGTCTTTCCTGCCCAATTAAAACTGAAGTCCTGACACTGACATACTAAATTAAGGAGTTCTGGATATGACACTTGAATGTATCTTACACAGTTTTAGAACTGAATTCTAGTGGGTAACTAGATAGTGGGTAACACTGGACTGAAATATTGAGAGAGTGAATACATACATGTGCCCAGAGCAGAAAATTTGTGGGGATGTATGATGAGAGCATATAACCAGATAGTTTCTAAAAGGAACAAAGATAAGAAAGGAAAAGAGAAGAAAAACAAAAGGAAAGGAATGAGTAAGGTAAAATGAGCAGACTGAAATAATTTGCATTGTCATAAAAGTGAGAAAAAGGAATTAAAAGAAGATCAGGAAGAAGACCATTCAACATTCCTGTGTTATTTTTTTTCTCCCACTCAAGAACTGGTTTTGTCAGCCAACAAATTTAATTCTTGTAATTAGATACCATCTTGACAAATTTCCTTTATTGGACATACTTCTAAATAGAGAATAATCTACAAATAAACCACCATTATGTCTCTAGCTTTACCTTCTTTCCTATGTGATGACTTCTCCCTCATTTTCTTAGTTTTGACCAGACATGATTTCATTGGAGGGAGGCAGTATGGCACAATAGTACACAGCCATGCCCTCCAGTTTTCTGATACATACAAGCTGTGTGACCCTGTGCAAACCATCTCATCACTTTGTGTACCAGGCACAAATACAGGAGTATAAGTTGCAGACTTGATGCTAATTTGTATTAGTAAAGGGAATTTCCTCATTGGTAGCTTCCTACATGAATAAAATGACAGGTTCTTCTCTATAATACTTAAAAAAAACAAAACCTAAATAATCTCAGTGCCATATTGAGAGTTTTGTTTGGAAATGAGATGCTGAGGGGCACAGAATGGCAGAAAATGCAGGTGGCATTCAGCAGTATGTGATTAGATTCTCTTGCAAATTCCTTCAATGTAGGGTTTTGGATAATAGTTAAATGCAATCGAGGAATTTTATTTTATTTTTTATTTTTTTTAATTTTAAATTTTGCTTTTTGCTGAGGCAATTGAGGTTAAGTGACTTGCCCAGGGTCCCATAGCTAGGAATCAAGGAATTTTAAATAGAGTATTTATGGGAATCAAACAATGGAGATGGGCAAAACATCAGCGGTCAGATCTAGTTATAATAAAATAGGGTAAAAACCTTTGGTAAATATGTACAAGGAGAGATCAGTTGAGACTGTATGGTACAAAGCAGCAGCAATATTCCTAAGTGCTAGACTTGAGTATTTCTTTCCTTTTGTTTTTATTGTGGTGAGTGACTGAATAGTACTAATGCATGATTACAGATTTCTCTTTTTATCCCAGAGTCATGCCTTCTACAAATCTTAGACACAGCATGCACCAGATGTAGGAAAGAAAATAACAATGAAATTGTGAACATATCCAGCCCAGATCTAGCTGCCAGACTGAGTTATCCTTTCTGGGTGTACTTTCTATGCACCATCCTTGGACACCCTTTTCTAGGACAATTGGGATGTGTCATTCAGTTCAGTATTATATGATTTGGAATATTGTGGAAATCAAATTATCACTTTCTTACTCCTCCTAGTATGTGTTTTTAGAATTGACCAGATAGAATTATATAGTGAAATATGTGCGTGTTTTTGTATACAGATACAGATACACAGGTATAGTTATATGTATGTATACATATATGCATATATATTTATGTCCAATTTATATGTAATATATACATATATATCTGTGTACATATGCACACAAGTTTCTATATCTAATCATCAGAATAATGAAGGGATTCTACTGTATTAATTGAGAACAACAGAGATGATTGATGATGGTGACATCTAAAGCAAAGTTTTGAAAATTCATCCAAATGAAATCTGCTTAGTTTATGCAAAGCAGGTGGGTTAATGTTTTCTGGAAAGAGTCACATTATTTCTGAATTGTAGGTGAATCCTCCAGCTTGCTCATTTTATATCTCATGTTATTAAACAATTAAATAAACGTTGCCCATCTGTGCTACAGTCATTTAAATGACTTACTGTACAGTTAATCAGTAGTGCCTAATCAGCATGTCAATGGTTACACACTTGGCTTATGGCTCTGGCATTCTTTTGTGCTATGTCTGCAGAAACAAAGTTGGCTAAAAATGTTTAGCTGTGGGAGAAAAGAAAGCTAGGGGGACAGAGAAGGACTGGGGCACATTCTTTGCTGTCTTTGAGCACATGGAGCAGGCTATCACCTTCAGTTTTCCCTAAGATTTACCTTCAGCACTCTTGAGATATCAGATGTGTGTAGTGCTATTGAGAATAACAACTGACTATTTTCACAAGGGTATTATCAGATTCTATTACTATCTCCTCTATCTGCAAATTTTTTCCATTTACATAACAGCTTTCACTTAATGTTTTCAAGGAAATAAAATTCATACTAATTTTATTTGCATCAAAGAATCTAAATTCCTGGACATGTTTACAAAATTAAAAAGAACACTTCATTAATTTTGGCTAGGTAGTTGCAATTCATTTTTCATTGCCCTAATGATTTAAGGGATTTATTGACTTTAATAACATGTAGTAGTTGAGGTCTTCTCAAAGATGTTACAATATTGATGTTTAAGTAAGTGCTTTGATAGAGTATGGGGGAGGTGATTTATTTACCTTTGACAACTCCAAGGTTGCGCAAAGAAATAACCTGCTAGTTATTTTTTTAATGTATGGAATATACATATTCTGGTCCTTAAAAATCTAAAGAACAAGACAGACCTATTCAACACACATGAGCCATTTCCCCCAAGAATGCATTTCTATTTTCATTGAGTTTGACTTAGAAGCTTTAATCACAGAATATCAATCTCAGGAGAAACATCAAAGTTTGTCTCGTTTAAATTTTACTCAAATTGAAGTTTCCTCTGATACCCAATGTCCTATAAGCATGGGTTAAGACAATCCTTAAAAAGATTCTTTTTAAATTTATAAGCGGCAAACAATACTTATTAACAACCTATTACATGCCAGGTATTGTGCTAGGTGCCAAGGCTGCAAACACAAAAAAGAAAATAATTCCTGGCCTCAGGAAGCTTTATTCTAAAGAACCCTGAATCATATAGTAATCAGTACATTATAGTATCATTGAATTTAGGATAAAGACAGGAACTTTTGATTTTATTGATGATAGTAGTTCCTGGTAAGAAACTATCTCCACTCATTTGAGTTAATATCTTCTCTACAACTTAACATTTTGTGCCTAGACAGTTTAAATGACTTGTTCAGAAATGCATAGACATGGCAACTCTGATCAAGGTACTTCTTAGCTGTGGCCCTTTTTTGCCTCAGTTTCCTCAATTGTAAAATAAGCTGGCAAAAGAAATGGCAGTACTCCAGTATCTTTTCCCAAGAAAACTCCAGTCAGACATTGCTAAAAATGACTGAACAACAACAAAGCCAGGTAGGACTGGAACCCAGGTCTTTGGTGTTCTGAGGTCCATTATCTTCCACATTCTGCCACACTATTTTCTTATTACTAATATCATAAAATGCCAGCTGATGCACAGATGTAATACAAGGCAAGTGAAAGATGATCAACTGTAGAATCATAGATATAGATTTGATTAAATATATTCAAGTTTCTTTTGCTCCCTGTCAGGATGAATGCCTTTGCATAATCCATGTTTCTAATTATCCCTTGGTATGCTTTGCATATAAATAGCTAATTAGATAGTGTCCCTGTCAGTTGTGAAGTATGTAATATCTGAAGACACACTTCTTAGGAAATTTAATTTAGGATAACAGATTGTGCTACCCAATTGAAAAACTCAAGATTCAAGTTTAGTAAGTTGTCTGATCATTTAATTTCAAGTCAGATACATGTTGCTTGTGAACCAAAATACCAGACTAACTATTTTACTTATTATTCATTTAAATTCTATTTTCCATGGAAACTGTTTTTCTCTTAATGTCTTGTATGGGGTGTTGGTGATGGTGAGAATGAGAATTAGATTTGACATGCCTTCTTAAGATAAGGAAATTATGGAGAATTAGCAAGAAGAGAAAAAAGAAAAAAGAAAGGAAAAAAAACCCTTTCCATATACACATAAGGAACCCTATTGTAGAATATATTTAATGACTGCTTATTATAAATGGAGCTCTGCTAGAAGTACTTGTTCTCTACTGACAAGACATTGTCAAGAATTGATGGATGGGGGCACAGTGGTTACTATTGGACTTATAGTCAGAGAGATCCCCATTTGAATCCTGTTTTAGGATAGTGTGACCCTGGCAAATTACCCTCTTTCTCAGTCAGTTTTTTTTTAATCAATAAAATGGACATAAAAATGGCTTCTATTTATTGGATTGTCTTTGAGAATCAAATGAGATAACATATGTAAAGCACTTTGAAAACCTTAAAGGGCTTTTTAACTGCTAGATACTAGTAGCTATTATTGTATGGATGTAAAGGGCTTTGCAAGGGCATTGCACTTGACAGTGAGACCAAGAGACAAATGTTCTTTACAAAAAGGAAAATATGAAAAATAGCCTGGGACAATAGAAAGGTTATTGGGTTTGGGATTGGAAGTCTAATCTAGTAAATTACTCTTTGTGCAATCTGGGACAGTCATTTAACATCTATGTTTCTGAGATGATTTTTATCTTGAAATTTAGTACCTTTTGACCACAGATGCTAGTGAGGAGTGCTTTAGTCAAGCCTTGTGTTCATAAGGTCAGAGGAATTAGGGGTAAAAGGATTTTAAGAGATCATCTAATCCAATCCTTTTACTTTATACAGGAAGAAACAGTGCTGGAGAGAGAAAGTTACTTTTTCAAATTTTTTTTTAAAGGCAAGAAGTAGCATAGTTAGGACTATACATTTATATTTTCTTATTTCAGATGCAATACACATTTTGTTAACTAATGTTGTTTCACACAATATATCAATCATATAATACATAATCTGACATATGAGTTTATATCTGATAGGAGCCCATCTTCCTAAAAAAAAACCTGTTTATTTAGTCTACACAACTTGGCTGTTATTTCTATGTTGCATAGCTCATCAAGTTAGGTCACCTAATTTTATTCATTCTTTTCTCTCGATAAAGAATAGAGTCCATCCATCATCCTGTAGATTCCATTCTTCCCCAGTGAAAGTTCCTCCATTAAGTCTTATTCATATAGCTTATTAAGATGTGAAAGTGTTTGCAAGAATGAATGTTGAAAATTATCCATACATTTATTTTGAAAATAATAAGCTTTAATTAAAAAATAACAATAAAAACTATGCCATTATGTCCCAAATACAGACAAATTTTAAGATGCTGGAAAAATTTTGAAAATGATTCCAACAATAAAACATATTTTTTTTAAAAAAGATTCCTTATCATTGAGAATAACATCACCATTCTTTGTCCCCTTGGCAAATGATGAATCTATGTCAACCCATAAAGCAAAGAATAATCAAAATGTTCCTTTGTCTTATGTAATCTTCCTCATGTTCTGTAGTGATGGACAAAGAGTGTTAAGAAAAGGGAGGATAAAGAATCACACAGCTTTTTGACCATCTATGAAGTTTAGCTTGGTAGGTAGTCTAAACATGATATGCTTGTGCAGTGACTAATGAATACACTTATTTCAGGAGAACATGAATCTTGTAAATCTTTACTTTCTTGACAAAAATTAGAATCAGAAAAAAGGAAGCCAGTATTAAATGAAAGATTGTCTCTCAGATTCTCTGTTAACAGTTGTTATTATTATTGTTTTTCATCCTTTGCTTTCAAAGAAAACCATGATATCAAAAAGGCAATGCCATGACACGCACATGAATTGGATTGAAGTGAGGAAGGGCTGTGCAAAGTCACCAGTCTTTTTCCTTGGGAACTATCTGCATCCAGATGCAAGCTATGGATCAGGACCACTGGAGATGGCTGTGGATGTAGTGGGAGATTTATTTTTTCAAATTAAGATCTTTAACAGGTCTCAGTTTGACTGAGGCAATGCCCATGAATTCTGTCTATGCAGACTCCTTCTACCTACCCCAATAATGACAAAACTCTTAGGAATTATATATATATATGTATATATACATATATATATATTCTTCCTATATAATTTTTCTAGTTTTCTTTTTTTTTTGCTTTTTGCTGAGGCAATTGAGGTTAAGTAACTTGCCCAGGGTCACACAGCTAGGGAATGTTAAGTGTCTGAGATCAGATTTGAACTCAAGTGTTCCTAACTTCAGGGCTGGTGCTCTATCCACTGTGCCACCTAGCTGTCCCAATTTTTCTAGTTTTCAAGTACAATAATTTAATCCAAAGATTTTACCAATGTGAATTATGAGGTAATTTGATAACTAATATAAAAATATCAGTAGGGGGAAATATACTATAAGAATGGGGAAGAAACAAAAAACAAAATAAAACTTAGGCCACTTATTGAGTGAACATTGATCTATATTCTTGTTTTCTTTTCTATACAAATATATATATATGTCATCTTTGAAAGAACTTAAGACATTTTCAATGAAAGTATTGTAGAAAACAAGCTTGGTTTTTCAAGCAAAATTCAATAGTAGACCAAATATTTGCCAGTTTACCATAACTTCCTATTTGTTGAATAATAAAAAGTCTGATGCGGTAGAACAGAGTTCTACCTTACAGACTGGATTTCCAAGGTGTTTCCCATTCATACATCAAAATCATCCAATATTCTAGAACATACAATGGAAATAATACTGTTCAACTCCTCTCAGATGAAATGTGAAGTAGGAAGACATGTGTTTGCAGAGGTATTTGTCACTGGGATAGAAAAAATTCATAGAAAATACCCAGGTAAGAGAGGGATTCTCTATAAATGGTGAGATCTTCTAGTTGTTCAGTATATGGACAAATTATTATTTGCATCAATATCCAAGATATTACAAAATATCCTAGAAGAATCTTTAAAAATTCAAAGAAGTTTGTCTCATATATCCCCTATGGAGAGATTAAGTGAATGAAAAATGTACTTAAGGAACTTATCCTAAAGAATGCAAATTTGGGTTAAACTGTGCAGCTAGAAAATGAGTTGTACCTAGAATGAAACAGTAAAAGAAAAGTAAGCTGATTTTTTGCATTCAAGAAGCTGATAAGCTTTTACTAACCCCAAGGTTTCCCATTATTTCAAATTTCCAATTATTTCTTTTCTTCTTAATTTTTAGTCAATGTAGGTATATTTTGTTGAATATTTCCCAATTACATGTAAAAAGGTTTTTGTTAATTTTTTAAAAATTCCAGTTCCAAATTCTTTCCCTTTCAACTCCCTTTTCCCCACACCCTGAGGAGGCAGGCAATATAATATAATTATACATAACAAGTCATGATAAAAGTATTTCCATGTTATTGATGTTGTAAAAGAAAACACACACAGTAAAACAGTTAAAAAGAGCATAATTCAATCTATATTATTCAACCTATTGATACTATTCAATCTATACTATCAATACTATACTATATAATCAATACTATTCAATCTATAATCCTATCAGTTCTCTCTGGAGTTGGATAACATTTTGGATCATGGGTTCTTTGGCATTGTCTTGGATATTTGTCCTGAGCCAATATTTTCAACCCTAACATTTTACTAGTGTTGTTACATGACAGTGAGATGTGCAATACCATTGTAATTTTACATAACTTTATTATATATTTAAAAATAATAGCAAGCTGTATACAATAGATTTGCAGTTTTATGTACAATCATCATTTTATTATAGTGTATTATGGAAATGCTTGTTATATTTCATAAATTAACAATAATTAACTGTGAGAAAAAAGATGTAAAGATAAATATCATACAGAGGGCAATGGTGTTGCTCACAATGGATGTGACTATGCTAAAACATATAATCATGAAGAAGTTAAAAGAAGAATATGGATGAAGGATATCAATTATATGATTGGAAGAAAAGATAGACTGTCACATGGCAAGAATGAGAAAAACTGGGTGGTCAGAGTGCTCCACTACAACTTTTGTGATGTTAGAAGAAAGAGTAAAAGGCCTCTATTGTGTTGGATTACTATTCTATATGGTGGTCTTTTGGGAAATACAGAAAAAAGTCCCACAAGATGGGCTGCATTAATAGGTTGCCATTTGCATTTTGGGGAAAAATTCCTGAACTTATGGGAATCATTTGAGTATGGAAGAGGATTTATTATTTTTACTGTTTGATAACATCATAAAACTCATTCTATTGAGGTCAATGAGGAGATATGAGGTGGTTATAAGCAACCTGCAGCATATAATAAATAAGTACACTAGAATAAAAAGTGTACTAAAAGGTAACATTCAGACAAATATATATGTCATGGATATGGGTTGCATAGCAAAAATAAAGAATCATAGAGAGATTACACAACTGTGATCTTAGTATTCTTGTGATATGATGATAGGAGAAAGTGAAGAAGGGATCCAATTCATGAAGTGAATTCCAACTTATAGGATAATATGGACCAAAGTCCATAGGATAAACAGGCCTGGATAGATTGAGTTCTGCATCTTTGGAGGTAGGACTCAATGAGTATTTGAGTTAGTGAAGGTTTATAACGTGTTTGTCCCTAGAAATTCATATGGCCTTTGGTAAATACATTTTCCTGCTCACAATTCTGATTTCAGAGCAAACCAAAAAAATGAAAGTGACAAGGTCTGAAGATAAGCTTTACATGCTGTAGTGATTCTATCAGTTTATGCATTTTCTGTCAAAACAGCTGAACTTAGCACAGTCATAAAACATGCAGGTGTGAAGGCACCTGCTTAGAGACTCCTTAAGAGGCAGGTGAGGTCTTGATATCCATCCCTCATTGGCTGTCAAGAATTTAATAGTGTATTTTGATTGAAATTACACACATGCTGCTGTGGCAATATTAAAACTCTCTCAGGACTATAGACAGGGACTAGAGGATATTCCAGCTTCAATTTTCTTGCCAATTTATCTGTTGTCAAATATGTATCTTGTTGTGATAGATCCAATAAAATAGAACAAAATCTACTAAAACATTTCCTCTTGTGTATTTTCACTTCTCATTTTAATACAGATACCTCACCAACTTGTCTTTGTGAATTTCCAAAATAGAAAAATCTATTCTATGTATTTAGAAACAAATTGACATTTCTGTCACCCTTTGACAAGAAATAGTACTCTATTCATATAGGAACATATGAAATACTATCTTTATTTTTGATTATATTAGATTGTAATTAGTGCAAAGAATGAATGCTATGATGGGGTCACATTTATTTGAATTTACACTATTTGAAGTAATAGTCATATTAAAGATGATGACTCAAGTTCAATTAAACTATTTAGTGCAAATTTGAATAAAAGGAACACTTCATGGGATTAATTTTATTTACATTAATTGGGACCTACCTATACTCTTAGAATCGCTAATTGTAAAATGTAGAGAAACTTCTACATTTTTACTATGCAAGTTGAACACAAATTGTTTACCTCTTATATGAATAGAGTAATGAGGGCTAATGGTGAAATCATCTTGGAAGAGTAATGGCATGATGGAAAATATCTTAGATTATTTGTATAAGAGTCAATAGAATTCATTTCTGCTCTCAATATTCAATACAGTTCTGATACGTAGAATAAGTTTTAATTATCTTCTAGATCTCAGTTTTTTCCTCTGTAAAATTAGAATACTGGACTAGGAAATTTGTAAAGTCCTTTCCATTTTTGCCATTTTATGATTTTATGATATTTATCTCCTCTTTATCTTGATGAAACAAAGTATTTGAGAACTGAAAGAGATTTCAGTTATCTACTTTAACCATTTAGACAAAAGGAATAACATAATATTCTTTAAAAAGTGATCATCCAGCCTTTGCTTAAAGTTTATTATAACATCTTGCTTGCAACTTGTATCAAGTGACTATTAGATTTTCTTATATCTTAACCTGTCTTCCCAGAAGGGGCCTAGAGAATTTGATTACTGAACCCTAATCAAATTCTTACCTCTCTTTCAAGTAGCATGTTTGTATGTAAATTAAATAAAGAACACAAATGAAATAATATTTTAAATGCATTTAGCATAGTATCTGAAATATAGTAGTCACTTAATAAATGCTTGTTGCCTTTCCATTTAATATTCTTGTCTTGGTTTGTGTGAAATGAAAAAGACTAAATCTAGTTCTGGGAACTTCATTTTAGGCGATTAGGGAGAATGAATCCATGATCAAACAATAAAAGAGTCACAGGTTCATAGAATCATTGAATATTAGTGCTGGAAAGGATTTTCAATAAAATCAAGTTAGTCTCCTCTCCACAGTATATGAAATTGAAACCCAGAAAAGGCCATTGTCTCATGTTTAAAAGTTAAATTTCATACTTTGGAGAGGTGACTAATCAATATTATTCCTCATTCTTGCACTATATCATATTCCAGAAGTTCCAGTGACTTCCTAATACCTCCAAAATCTATCATTTAAAGCTATTTACAACCTCAAACCTTCTCAACATTTAGCAGAAAATTCTCTCCAAAAAATTATGTAGTAAATATTTCTACTATTAGAATATGATATTAGAGCCTAATGTACAACTTAAATATCCGTCAATATTATTGATGATATAATATGCCCCATGCTGGAACCCATCTTTGATATTCCTCTTTAGCTTTTGGGGGAACTCCATATTTCTAAAGAGCCAGCAAGATTCCACATCTGTGGAGAACAAATGCAACTGGAGACTTGGTTGTTCTTATTTTATGTTGAGGAAAAAAGTTTCAGTTTTGTCATAATTTGTCAGTAAAGAATCACTTTTTTTTCCTGGCCTAGACGTTTTGGGAAGCTTTGATTGGCTAAGGTACACATTAATAAGCTCATTTAAAGTTTTTGTGAACTTAATTGGTATTTGGTACAGCTAAGCCTCAATACATAATCTGCAAACGTAATTGTCTATTATCACTAGATGGATTTCTGACTTAGTGAAAATTTGCTTAATTAACTTGAGCACAACTTTAAAGAACCTACTATTGATAGCAGAATGTGGATGAGGGATGATACAAAGTTTATGTAGTAAGCCTCACAAAAGTTACAAAGAGAGGAAAATCATTATACTTTTAACAGGTGTGATCAAATGTTGCACAAATTCATTTTAACTTGCAAGTTAATTATAAGCATATAACATGAAGTCAGAAATAATAATAAAATATATTATATTTGCTACAAATGTTTATTTTCCCAGGAAAGGGCTTTTTTTCAAGATGGAGGTAATATGCAGATTTTAGTATATGAAACTTAATAAATTATTGATTTTGGGAATTGATCCATGATTTATCTTTGCTTCTTCATGCAGTGCATGCATTTATCAGGGGTACTTAAAAACATAAAATGGCTTACATAAAATGGAGTACCCCCTTGGAAATATGTGATGGAGAGATACTTTCTCTTCCTACTCCAACAAATTTATATATCTGACTACTTTTTATAAAATATGATGACTCCTTTAATTGTTGGACTTTGATTCGGTGACAATACTAATGGGATAATCTCTGCTTCAGAGATCTCTTCTATCTTCTATATTGGAAATGAAAAGACATCTTGAGCTCTGGAGATTTGGTGGGGGAGTTGCCCTTCTAAACATTAGTCAGTAAGCTCAGTGTTCATTATCTCCCAAGAATATTAGGCTATTTTCTTTTTCTATCTTGTTCTTCTGGTCTCAGGCATTATGAGATCTCAAAAGGCAGCTGTCATTTTTCCCATCTCATGTGTCTGAGTAGTGAGATATTTGCTATCAAAGCAACTGAAAGGGAAATGTTGGTGAAGACAGGCTAGCAAGAGGAAGTTCTCCAACACAGTGAACATTAGAAAGGTCACTTAATCAGGCTTTACTCAGTGGAAGTGAAATGTGTTCCTGGAGGTTGGGTCTAATGTCCATGAGTATTCCTTAAATAGCCCTGCTTACTTAAAATACAACTTCCAGTACCATTGATAATACTTACAATATTAAGGATTACTTTTTTCACTTATTTTTTGTCAGCTTAAATCTAGCACCTAAATATTAGACGGATCACCCATCAACCTATTTTTCTAAGGTTTTCTAAGGAAAAGTTGAAGTGCGTCTTACTCACATTCTTGACTTTTCATTTTATATATTTTCCACAGCTTTGGAGTCTATAAGGCTAATTTAAGCTCCTAAGTCATGAATAATTTTTCCAGCTCTTCTCCATCCTACATATGTCATAACTAAAAAGAATCTTGTGGCAGAGAGCCTGGAGAATGACAGTACAAGGAAAAGCCATGTGTTTGAATTTGAAACCTGAATTTGCTCTCTTTCTATTATTACTTTTTCTTATTGAAGCCACATCTCCAGAAGGGATGCAGTCCTTGGTTGTAGGGTGGTTGGAGGAGAGAATAAGGAAGTGGGAGGAAAGATAGATTTTATACCTTCTGTATGCTGCAAGACACAAATGAAAAGAAAAGTTTGATTTTAAAAATATAGTAATGGGATTTGGTAAACATTTTCACTTTAACTTTAATTGCATCTAAAATATTTTACATGTGTATTCATTATTTTTTTCTGATGAAATTTCATTGTTTTTCAAAAGGCTAAAGATTAATTTGAAAGATAATTAGATGTTCATATTGGTCATTCCCCAAAAATTACAGGGCCAGTAAATAATGAAAAGTGCTGTTTCAGGGGCACCAGAAAGGCTTCTTGATCTCCATTATTCTTTTGTCTTCAGATTTATACTGTTCCAGACTGGAAGGATCTTCAGAGATGATTTGGGCTAAATCATACCTGACCTGGAACCCCTTCTACAAGATTCACAACAAATCATCATTAAGACATCATTTGAAGACTTCAAGAGATGGGAAACTGGTTACCTTTTGAGGCAATTCACTCTATTTTGGGGGTAGACTCAATTAATAGAAAGTTTTTTCTATTTAGTTGAAGTAAAATCTGCTCCTTAGTTTTATTCGTCCTAATTCTGATTTCTGGGGCCAAACAGAACAAACCAAATAGTTTTTTTCCAAATGATAGACCTTCAAACACTTGAATAAAGCTATTGTATCTCCCACAAGTCTTCTCTTCTTCAAATTAAATATCCCCAGTTCTTTCAAATGTTCCTCATGAGTCACTTTATCACCCTGGTCATCCTTCCTTGAGTACTATCCAGTTTGTCAATATCCTTTCTAAAGCATGGCATCCAAAATTTACTACATTGTCTCACAATGGGGGATGTAAACAGAGCAGAGAAAGATAGTTTTCTACAAAATGCATCTCAGAATAACTTGAGATAGTTTCTGTTATTATTGTTATTTTTATCAACCAATTCAAGAAAAATTGATGATATTTTTCCAATTAATTAAATCTAAATAGGGGGTTTACGGTATGTTCAGGGACAACAATCATCTCTGGTGTGAAGGCTAGGGCTGCTTTCCATCTTTTGTGTCTACTTGAGAAAACAAGATGGCAAATGAAAGCTGGCTAGCTGAAGTTGGAGCTGAATATGTTTTTCTGTACTGACCATGAAGTAGTACAAGCTTTTCAATCAAAACTAATCTAGGCAAGAAACTTGTATGCCTAGGAAAAGGAGTGAATTTCAGGCTCACTTGCAGGAAAAGGCCACATCATCACCATCAGTGCCTCTGCTCCCACCATGATAAACCCTGATGAAGTCAAGAAAAAATTTTATGAAGACCTTTATCGAACTTATATTTCTGAGTGACTTTAATGTTACAATATGCTCAGACTACCAGACATGGTAGGGAGTCCTTTGGAGGAGTGAAGTAGGAAATAGCAACAGCAATGGTCACTTACTACAAGACTTGAGCATCTCATGATTTTTCATCACCAACCCTGTCTTAAATTTAAGTAAATGAAATAAAACTTCATTTTTGTAGCCTTATTACAAATATTGACATTTAGTAGACAATATGATTATAAGGAGAAGAGACAGAAAGGATGTGAGAGTAAGGGAGGCAATGTGTAGACTGATCATAACTTATCCTCTCCAAACTAAATATTTACATTCAATTAAAGCAGCAATCCCAAGGTAAAATGATTACCAGAAGACTTCAAGGTTAACAGATTAGAGTGCTTCTCTGGGTCCAACCATTAATTCCTAATGAAAATTGAACCAACAAATAGGTGGCAACAGTAGAACAGAAAAAGAATGGGCAGCTTTCAGAGATTTGGTGTACAGCACTCGCTTAAACATCAAGGCTATTGGAGGAAAATGAGGGGAAAATTCAGAAGCAGATAATGAGGTTGACACTTGCATTACCAGAGGTAGCTCAGTGTTTGGGATTAAGGAAAAGTGTGGGAAAGAATAGGTATTAGGCTGACTATCAGACAAAAAGTTTGCAGAGCCATTGGGCTGATCTTATTGTTGTATGCCTGTAAAACCTTGACTATATACCAGTGCTATTTCAGGAAAATGAACCACTTCCATTTGAATTGTTTTAGGAAGAATCTAAAGATCAATACTGAGTTTCTTTCTTGAACTAAACTACCAAGCATTCCAACTTTATTGCAAAGTGCACAACTCTCATGGGGTGGTCATATTGTTCAAATGACAAATATATATATCTGCTTAAAAGACTATTTTGCATCATCTTTGATTTTCAGAATTTCCAATTTCATATTCAGTTGCGAATAGTTAATTTGTTCTTTTTTCCAGTATTTTTTTAGCTGCATGCCCAATTCACTCATCTGTTCTTTTTCTATTGTATTGCTGTAAAAATTTAGAGAAATAAAATTTTTGCTGACTACTGATTTGGCTGCATTCCACAAAATGTAGTATGTTGTTTCATTGTCATTATCTTTAATGAAATTGTTTTTTTTCCCAATGATTTGTTCTTTGATCCACTATTCTTTAGTAGTAGATTCGTTTCCAACTAAAGTTGAGTCATCTTTTGCATTTTTTCCATTAATGTCCTTCATATTTTTGACCTTTTGTTCTTCCTGATGAATTTTGTTATTTTTTTCTAGCTCTATCAAATATTTTAAGTGTACTTTTATTGAATAATTAAATTAGTTTAGGCTGGATTGATTTTTTAAATTATGTTAGTTCTGTCAACCCATGAGCAATTGATATTTTTCCAATTGTTTAGATGTCTTTATTTTTGTAAAAAAAAAAAAAGCTTTGTAATTTTTATTCACATAGTTTCTGGGTTTATCTTGGCAGGTAGACTCTTAAGTAGTTTATATTGTTTACAATTATTCTAAATGAATTTTTTTTCTATCTTCAGCTGCTGGCCTTTGTTAGTCATCTATTCTTTTTAGGAATTGTTTCTTTTGGGGATTCATAATTCCTTTTTTGAGAGCTTTTCATTATTCCTTATCTAACTTCCCCTAAAGAATTTTAATCTAAAGAATTCTAGTTGTTCTCCCTATGAACACTTTGAAATTTTCTTTCCAAAAATCTCCCAAAATACAAAAAATGTATTTTAAACTATGTTTATGTATCTTGCCCTCCTCTCCCTTCTAACCCAGTTTCATAACCCAGTTAATTAAAGCTTCTCTAAAAGCTATCACAAATTTAAGCTACATTTTGTCTCCATAGCCACTCAAAATCCTGTCTTATAAACCTCTATTAATGTTTTTTTTTCTTTTTTATAAGCCAGGGTTCCTTTTTTACCTAAGCAGGTGGGAGTTTATTTTTTATAATATTTTAATATAATTTTATAATTTTATTTATTTTGTTGCATATATATGTATATATACATCCCAAAACTTCTGCTGAGAACTGTTCAAGCATTTCTATAACATATATAAAAACATAAATAACCAAATAATAAAGAAAGGTTTAAAAAATCTTTTATTAGACCAACCCAAAGAAACATTAGTTTAGTGTAAGAAAAATCAATGAGAAAGAAATTTCATTCCATTTAGAAAGGGACATATTCTGCTACAGGTTCCTACAGAAAAAAAACATTCAACTTCCTTATGACAAATCCATTTACAATTCTTCCTTTGGATCTTGGAAAATGAACCCAGATAATTTACAGGGAATTGCAGTCTCACAAATAGCAGCCTTCTGTTCTCCAAACAGTGAGAAGATGAATTTCTCTGTGACTCTCAGGAGATTTTTTTTAAAGCAACCTGAATGAAGCTCTTGAAGTATTCTCGGAATCTTCAAACCAGAAACTAAAGATATGCTGTGTAAGGTTACCCTAGAAGTTCAGATCATAGCACAGAGTTCTGAAAAAAGTGACTCACTGGAAAAAGAAATGGAAAACCACTACAGTATCTTTGTCAATAAAATTCCATGAATATTATTAAAATGAAACAAGGAATGTCACCCAAAGATTAATGCTTTTGGGTGGAAAATATCCAACATGCTACTGGACAAAAGTGCTACAGAAGAGACTGAGTAAAAGCATTAAAAACAGTAATATAGTTTTTCTGAACAATAAGTCAAACAAACAAAAAAAAGAAACAAATAAAACTGTCTTATTCATCATTCTATCTGTGACCATGCTGGCAAAGTTTATAATATAGGTAAATGGCATGCATCCCAAAGGTGAAACCAACATGATATCTTAACACCCTATCATTATTTTCTGCTTCTGTCTTCTCCTCTCCCCCTACCTCCTAGTATGGTACATTCAGTAGGGATTAGGTAAGACAGTCATAATAATTTTCCAGTTTCTTTTCTAAGCTTCTTTCAAAACCTCCAACATGCAGTGATTATATACTCATAGGCTCCTGGAGCACACTGGGATCCTTTCCCAATGAGGGAAGATTTGTGGGTCTCAATTTGTTATAGGAGATGTAGTGTAGAAAAATAAAACAAAAACACAAAACAAACAAACTAAAACACAATAGGGTCTTTGCCTACTGGGACCTGCTCTATACACCTGCTGTTTTCTTTTCTTCTCCATCACAGTTTGCTTTCTCCTATTCATCATCTGTAGTGTACATCCAGGTCTTTTTTATGAGTTAGAATAGCAATTTGTCATATGGCTTCCTGAATTGTGTGAAGAATAAAATTATAATTAATTCTAGTCAACACTTTATTAGTTACTCTGCTTTGGTCACATAATTCCTTAAGGCATAAGAAAGAGAAAAGGAAGAAAGTAAAAAGGAAGGACTAAAGGAAAAATGAAAGGAAGGAAGGAAAGAAGAAAAAGGAGGAAGAGAGGGAGGGAGGGAGAAAGCAAAGAAGGAAGGAAGGCAGAAAAGAAGAAAGAAGGAAAATAAAAAGGAAGAAAGGAAGGAAAGAAGGGTGAAAGAAAACAAAGAAGGAAGAGAATATTTATATATGATTTTCCTCTCTTAAATCACTGCCTTTATGGTGGTGGGGCTTGTACCTCAATGAAACTAGGGTAAGATTACCCTAGAAGTTCAGATCATAGTACAAAGTTCTAACAAAAAGTGATTCACTGGAAGAAGAAATGGAAAACCACTCCAGTATCTTTGTCAAGAAAATTCCATGAATATTATTAAAATGAAACAAGAAATGTCACCCAAAGATGAACCCTTCTGGGTAGAAAATATCCAACATGCTACTGGACAAAAGTACTAGTGAAGAAACTGAGTCAAAGCTGAAAGGAAGTTCAACTGAAGATGTATATATGGTGATGAAACAAAAGTCCAGTGCTATAAAGATCAATATTAGAGAGGAACCTAGAATATAAAATATAAGAACCAAGGTAAGCTAGATGTGGTCATACAGGAGATGGAAAGATTAAACATTGATTTTTTGAGTATATGTGAACTTAAAAGGATGGGAATGGATGAATTAAATTCAGAAGATAATTATACTTCTGGAGCCAAAGATTCAGAAGTTTTTGGACTTTTTACACATATATAACAAAATAAATTAAAAAATATATTAAAATAATTTTTCAACAACAATTCTATGCATGGACATTGCCAGAAGGTCAATATCAAAATCAGATTGATTATACATTTTGCAGCCAAATATGGAAAAGCTCTATGCATTCAGTTAAAAAGGACTGGAATTGACTGTGATTTCTTATTTTATCTTATTCCTATATCAGAAGCTTCTATTTTGTTTTTGTCTTTTTTATTAAAGCTTGTTATTTTGAAATCATATGCATAGATATTTTCTCAACGTTGACCCTTGAAAAACCTCATCTTCCAAATTTTCCTCCCCTTCCTCTTAGCAAATACTCCAATATATGTTAAATATGTTAAAATATATGTTAAGTCCAATATATGTATACATATTCATATAATTATGTTGCTGCACAAAAAAATTCAGATCAAAAAGGGAAAAAATGAGAAGGAAAATAAAATGCAAGCAAATAACAATAAAAAGAGTGAAAACGCTATGTTGTGATCCAGACTCAGCTCCCACCATACTCTCTTTTGAATGAAGATGGCTTTCTTCATCACGAGATCATTGGAACTGCCCTGAATCATCTCATTGTTAAAAAGAGCCATATCCATCAGAATTGACATCATTTAATCTCATTGTTGCCATCTGAAATAGGTTCAGCTCATTTCACTCAGCATCAGTTCATATAAGTTTCTCCAGGGCTATCTGAAATCATCTTGCTAATCGTTTCTTACAGAGCAATAATATTCTATAACATTCATATACCTTATATATATGCATACACACATATATATATATGCATACATACATATATATATGTATATATATATACATATATATATATATATATAACGTATTCAGCCATTCTCCAACTGATGGGCATCTACTCAGTTCCCAGTTTCTTGCCACTACAAAAAGGGCTGCCACAAACATTTTTGCATATGTGTGTTCTTTTCTCTCCTTTATGATCTTTTGAGATATAAACTCAGCAGAAACATTGCTGGATCAAAGGGTATGCACAGTCTGATAGGCCTTTGGACATAGTTCTTTCCATATAGTTGCTTTCCAGAATGAATGATTGGATCAGTTCACAACTTCACCAACAATATGTTAGTGTCCCAGTTCTCCCACATCCCCTCCAACATTTGTCATTGTCTTTTCCTGTCATTTTAGCCAGTCTGAGAGGTGTATAGTGGTACCTCAGAGTTGTCTTAATTTGCATTTTGCTGATCAATAGTAATTTAGAGTACCTTTTCATATGATTAGAAATGGTTTCAATTTCATCTAAAAATTGTGTGTTTATATCCTTTGACCATTTTTCAATTGGAGAATGGCTCAATTTCTTATAAATTTGTATCAGTTCTCTCTCTCTCTCTCTATTAGAAATGAGGCCTTTATAAGAACCCTTGAATATAAAATATTTTTCCCAGTTTATTGCTTCTCTTCTAATCTTTTCTGCATTGGTTTTGTTTGTACAAAAACTTTTTTACTAAATATAATCAAAATTATCTATTTGGTGTGCAATTATGAGTTTCAGTTCTTCTTTGGTCACAAATTCTTTCCTTTTTCACAGATATGAGAGGTAAATTATCATTTGCAATACTAATTTCTAATTTTCTCAGGAGTTGTCAAATAGTGAGTTCTTATACCAAAAGCTGTGGTCTTTGAATTTGTCAAACACTAGATTACTATAGTCATTGACTATTTTGTCCTGTGAATCTAATCTATTCCAATAATTGACTACTCTATTTCTTAGCCAGTGCCAAATTATTTTGATAACCATTGTTTTATAATATAGTTGTAGGTCTGGTACAGCTAGGCCACCTTCATTGGCATTTTTTTCATTAATTCCCTTGAGATTCTTAACTTTTTCTTCTTCCAGATTAACTTTGTTATTATTTTTTCCTAGATCCGTAAATTAATTTCTTGGGAGTTTGATTAGTATGAATAAATAGATTAATTGAGGCAGTATTATCATTTTTCTTATATTTGTTTGGCCTACCCATGAGCACTTGATAGTTTTCCAATTGATTAAATCTGAATTTATTTGTGTGGAAAATATTTTGTAGTTGTGTTCATATAGTTCCTGACTTTGCCTTGACAGATAGACTCCCAAATATTTTGTATTATCAATAGTTATTTTAAATTGAATTTCTCATTGTACTTCTTGCTGCTTGATTTTGTTGATAATACATAAAAATGCTGATGATTTATGTGAATTTATTTTGTATCCTGCAACTCTGCTGAAGTTGTGAATTATTTCTAGTAGTTTTTTAGTTGATTCTCTAGGATTCTCTAAGAATACTATCATAAACTCTGCACAGAATCATAATTTGGTTTCCTTATTACCTATTCTAATTCCTTTAATCTCTTTTTCTTCTCTTATTGCCAAAGCTAACATTTCAAATACAATATTGAATAGTAATGATGATAGTGGGAAACCTTTTTTCACCCCTGATCTTATTGTGAATAGTTTTAGTTTATGCCCATTCAATATAGTACTTGCTGAGGGTTTTAAATGGATGCTACTGGTTATTTTAAGGAAAACTCCATTTGTTATATTTTCTAGTATTTTTAATAGGAATGGATGTTTGATTTTGTTAAATGCTTTTTCTATATCTATTGAGATAATCATAAGACTTTTGATAGTTTAGTTATTGATATAGTCAATTATGCTAATAGTTTTCCTAATATTTAACTAGCCCTGAATTCTTGGGATAAATCCTCTTGGTCATGGTGTATTATTCTGGGAATTACTTGCTATAATTTCTTTGCTAATATTATTTAAGATTTTTCATCAATATTCATAAGGGAAATTAGTCTATTTTTTTTCTTTCTCTGCTTTAACCTTACCTCATTTCTGTATCAGCACCATATCTATGTCATAAAAGGAAACTGGTAGGACTCCTTCTTTCTGTATTTTTTCAAATAGTTTGCATAATATTTGAATTAATCATTCTTTAAATATTTGGAACAATTAACATGTAAATACATCTGGCCCTGGAGATTTTTTCTTAGGGAGTTGATAATAGCTTGTTCTATTTCTTTTTCTAAAATGAGATTATTTAGGTAATTTATTTCTTCTTCTGCTAATCTGGGCTATCTATATTTCTGTAAGCATTTTTCCATTTCACTTAGATATATCACAAGCTTCTTATTGAAAAATTCAATCTTTAATTGAAAAAAGTAGGAAAAATCATCAAACCATATAGGTACAACCTAATTAACATCTCTATGAATATGAAACAAAATATTGAATAGATAGAAGGTGTTTGATTTGGGAGATAGAGTATTTGGAGAACTATGGACAGAGGTTTGTAGTACTGCACAGAAGTCAACAACAACAACAAAAAAATTTGAGGCTGTACAAATAGCTGAGGGAAGAAGGAAAGGGAAAGAAGAAATAGAAGTATACTAACTGAATACAGAATTCCCGAGAATAGCAAAGTTTTTGCTTTAAATGAACATTGCAAAGAAATAGAACAATAAGATGGGAATAGCAAGAGACCTCAAGAAAATTAGTTATCTAGGAAGCATTTCCTGCAAAAAAATAGACATGATAAAAGATAAATTATTATAGGGATTTAGCAGAAATAGAAGAGATTAAAAAGAGGTGGAAATCATCTTTACATTTAATGGTTCTGATAAAGGCCTCATTTCTAAAATATATAGAGAATTGTCTCATCTATATAAGAATTCAAGCCACTCTTCAATAGATAAGTGGTCAAGGGATATGAACAGACAATTTTCAGATGATGAAATTGAAACCATCTCTAGTCATATGAAAAGTTGCTCCAAATCAATATTGATCAGAGAAATGCAAATTAAGACAACTCTGAGGTACCACTACACACCTGTCAGATTGGCTAAAATTACAGGAAAATATAACGATGAATGTTGGAGGGGATGTGAGAGGGCTGGGACACTAATACATTGTTGGTGGAACTGTGTACGGATCCAACCATTCTGGAGAGCAATTTGGAGCTATGCTCAAAAAGTTGTCAAACTGTGCATACCCTTTGACCCAGCAGTGTTTCTACTGGGCCTATTTCCCAAAGAGATCTTAGAGGAGGGAAAGGGACCCACATGTGCAAGAATGTTTGTGGCAGCCCTTTTTGTAGTGGCTAGAAACTGGAAACTGAAGGGATGCCCATCAATTGGAGAGTGGCTGAATAAATTATGGTATATGAATGTTATGGAATATTATTGCTCTGTAAGAAACAACCAGCAGGACGATTTCAGAAAGGTCTGGAGGGACTTTCATGAACTGATGCTGAGTGAAACAAGCAGAACCAGGAGATCATCATACACAGCAACAACAGTATTACATGATGATCAATTCTGATGGACATGGCTCTCTGCAATAAAGAATTGTCTCAAACCAGTTCCAATTGTTCACTGAAGAAAACCATATACACCCAGAAAGAGGGACATGAAATATGGACCACAATGTAACATTTTCATGATCTCTATTGACATTTGCTTGCATTGTGTTGCCTTTCTCTGATTCTTTCTTTTTTCTTGTAGATAGGATTTTTGTTGCATAACTTCTTAAGCATTTCAACATTATTAACATGTAGTGGACTTCCTGCCATCTAGGGGAGGGGAGGGAACTGGGGGTAAAATTTGTATTGGAAAGCTTTGTAAAGATCAATGTTGGGGAACTACCCATACATATGTTATACAAATAAAAAGCTAAAAAAAAGATTAATAAAAAATAAAACTGAAAAAAAGAATATACAGAAGAACTATATCAGATAAAGTTTAACATAACCAATAACCATAATATTGTGTGATTATTTATCTAAAGCCAGACAGCCTGGAGAATGAAATCAAGTGGTTCTTATGACATACTGCTAACAAGAAAACTAATGGAGGTGATAAAATTCCATTTGAACTATTTAAAATCCTTAAAAAAATGATGCTGTTAAAGTGATGCATTTAATATGCCAGCAAATTTGGTAAACTCAGTAGTGGACACCGGATGAAACAAAGATCAATTTAGTCAAGAATGCTAAAGAAGGACAATGCCAATGAATGTTGAAATTACTGAACAATTGCACTCATTTCACATACCAGCAAGTTTATGCTTTTAAGCTTTTAAGATTACTAGGAGAAATATCAACAATCTCAGATATCCAAGTAATATCCCTCTGATGACAAGAAGCAAAGAAGAGAGGATTCTGGAAAGATGGTGGAGTAGGTTGGTAAATTTCAATCTCTCCTGATTTCCTCCACAAATAGAACAAATTTGCACCTCAGGGCGGACATAGACTGGTGAAAAATCAGAAAGAGTTGGGGCAGAACCCAAGTGCTCTAGGTACAACCTAAGAAAATCTGAAGAAAATTCCCAGGCCAGGATTTAATCCTTGTGAAGTACAAGGTATCTCCATAGAAACACCATGTGGGGAGCCCCTGAGCTAGCTGGGTATGGCTGGAGGCTCAACTGGAATCAGAGAGACTTTCACTTCCTTGATTGCTAGAGGAGTTAAGGTCTGAAAGTCAGAAGACTGTGAATGAACCTCAGCTGATTAGGAGTGCGAGGCCCAAATGTGCTTCTGGGAGGCAGCCATGAGCTAAAAGGAACCAGCACAGATGAGTGCAGGGGCAGTGGGGCAGGGACAATGCTGGCTGGGGACACTTGCTGGAGGGGGGAAACTCTTGGTTTAGGGTTGCTGGTCAGAGGAGAGAGCTGAAAGGAAGCTTGAGACACAGTCCTCCTACCCCACAATTAGAGATGCTTACATGAATGTGTCTTATTAAAAAAAAAAATAAACTGGCAAAGAGCCCCAGCATAGAAACATACCATGAGAGCAGGGAAGACTGGGGGTTCATCTTCAGAGGAAGGTACTGAAGTAAAAAAAAGTTTCTACCCCAACAAGTAACATGAAATGGATCTCTGCCCAGAGAGAAGTTATAGACCAACTCAAAAAAGAATTTAAAAATCAAATGAGAGACATTGAGGAAAAACTAAAAAACAAAAACAAAAAAAAATAAGATTATGGAAAAAAAGTTGAGCAACTAGAGGAGATAGTCTCAAAGATGAAAATAATTCTTTGAAAATTAGAATTGGGATTTTAGGGGGCGGAGCCAAGATGGCGAACTGCGGACAGCTTTCTCTGTAAACTCCCGGGACATTCCCTCAAACTCAGACAAAGTAAACCTTCCAACTGGTTTCTAAGTGAGAGCAACTCCAAGCATTCGG
>JAJPUD010015404.1:0-37529 GCA_023553655.1 Myrmecobius fasciatus
CACATGGTCAATTTTTGTATAAGTTCCATGGACTGCTGAGAAAAAAGTAAACTCCTTTCTGTCTCCATTTAATTTCCTCCAAAGATCTATCATACCTAACTTTTCTAACATTTTGTTTACCTCCTTAACTTCTTTCTTATTTATTTTGTGGTTTGATTTATCAAGTTCTGAGAGAGGGAGGTTGAGATCCCCCACTATTATAGTTTTGCTGTCTATTTCTTCTTGCATCTCTCTGAACCTTTCCTCTAGGAATTTCCATGCTATACCACTTGGTGCATATATGTTTAGTATTGATATTGCTTCATCATCTATGGTACCCTTTAGGAAGATATAATGTCCTTCTTTGTCTCTTTTAATTAAGTCTATCTTTGCTTTTACTTGGTCTGAGATCAGGATTGCTATACCTGCTTTTTTTGTTCACCTGAAGCATAATAGATTCTGCTCCAGCCTTTTACCTTCACCCTGTATGTATCTCTATGTTTTAGATGTGTTTCTTGTATACAACATATTGTTGGATTCTGGTTTTTAATCCAATCTGCTATCTGCTTCTGCTTTAAGGGAGAGTTCATTCCATTCACATTCACAGTTAAAATAACTAATTCTGTATTTCCTGCCATCTTATTTACCCTAGCTTATGCTTTTCTCTTTCTTATCCCCTTTCCCTCCTCCCTACTATTTTGCTTTTGAAAACCACTTCCCTCAAACAATCCTTCCCCTTTAGACCCCCACCCACCCGTTTTCCCCCCCTTTCCCTCCTGTTTCCTTATAAGTAAGTCTATTATTCCCTCAGAACCAAATCTGATGAGATGGAGATTAACCCAATTCTCATTCCCCTTCCTTTTCTCCCCTCAATCATTATAGGTTTTTTTTGCCTCTACATGTGATGTAATTCCCCTTATTTTACCTCCTTTTCCTCTTCTTCCAGTGTTATCCCTTTTCTACCTCTAATTTCTTTTTCAGTTTATCATATCATAATAATCATAAAATCACAATAAACATATAATAATAATCATAAAATCACAGTAAGCATATGATAATAATCATAAAATCACAGTAATCATATCATAATTATAATGTAATAATCGATTCATAAAATCAACCCTCATTCTATAAGTATCTATAACATAAATATAGTTCTCAAGAGTTATTTTTTCTTGTTACCTTTTTATGTTTCTCTTGTATTCTGTGTTTGTAGATCAAATTTTTTGTTCAGTTCCCGTCTTTTCAGTAGAAATAGGTGAAATTCTCCTATATCATTGAATGACCATCTTCTTCCCTGGAAGATAATGCTCATTCTAGCTGGGTAACTTATTCTTGGCTGTAATCCCAGTTCCTTTGCCTTTGGGAATATCTGATTCCAGGCCCTTCGATCCTTCAAAGTAGAAGCTGCTAGGTCCTGTGTGATCCTAATTGTAGCTCCCCGATATTTAAATTGTTTCTTTCTGGCTTCTTGTAATATCTTTTCCTTGGTATGATTGTTCTGGAATTTAGCCACGATATTTCTGGGGGACTTAATTTTTAGGTTCCTTTCAGGAGGTGATCAGTGGATTGTTTCAAGGAGTATTTTGCCTTCTGGGTGTAAAATATCAGGGCAGTTTTCTTTTATGATTTCCTGGAAGATATTGTCATGGCTTTCAGGAAGCCCTATAATCCTTAGATTGTCTCTCCTAGATCTATTTTCCAGGTCAGTTGTTTTTCCTAGGAGATATTTCATGTTTTTCTCTATCTTTTCATTTTTTTGTTTTTGTTCAACTGATTCTTGAAGTCTTGATGAGTCATTCATTTCCAATTGTTCGATTCTAATTTTTAATGTCTTATTTTCTTCAGTTACTGTTTTTAGTTCCTTTTGCAATTGACCAATTACATTTTTTTGTTCATTGCATTCTTTTTCCATTTTTTCTATTTTATTTTGCAGTGATCTCATTTCGTTTCCCCATATTTCTTCTAATTCTCTTTTAAGATTTTTTATGCAATCTTCAAAGAAAGCCTTGTGACATGGAGACCAATTTATGTCTCTCTTTGGGGCTTTTTCTGGAGTTGCTTTACCTTTAGGGGCCTCAGGATTTGAGGTCTGTTCTTCCCTCTCTCCATAAAAGTTTTCTATGGTGAGAGCTCTTTTTGGTTTTTTATTCATTTTTTTTTTTAAAGGTGTGAGGTCTGGTTAGGGCAAAGGTGGGACAGCTTCTTTAATTTGCCCTGGGGCAGTTCTGCTGATTGAGTTATTTCAGGAACTGGGCAGTTCTGCTGATTGAATTATGTCAGGGGCTGGGCAGTTCTGCTTTAGTTCACCCTGGGGGGTTCTGCTGATTGAATTATTTCAGGTACTGGGCAGCTCCGCTGATTGAATTATTTCTGGTGCTTATCAGTCCTGTTGTTTGATTGATTGCTTTAAGGTGCTGTGTAATGGCAGCTAGGTCCGATGCTCATCAGGGGTTCAGTGGTTCACAATCTATCCCCCTCAAAAGGTAGACCCTCCAAACCACCTGCCCACAATCAGGACAAATTGTTCCAAGAGCCCCGCAGAAGACTCCCAGGTGTGTGAAAGGCACAACGCTCCCACTCCTGTTCCGAATCCTGTTCCAGCTCCCTGCTCCAGCTCCCTGCCCTGGTCTCCCTGTGCTGCAGTCTGGGTTCAGTAGGCCACCCCCCTGCCCAATTAAAACAGACCTGTTTTGAGGTTCTTCCAGAGTATCTTCTTCTAGAATCGTGTTGTTCTCCAGATATTGTGGATTTTTTTTGCTTCAAAATCAGTCTAGAGGCTTCATATGTTGTTGGTTTGAGGGAAGGTTAGAGGAGGTTACAGAGACTCCTGTCTGATCTCTGACACCATGGCTCCCTGCTTGACTGATTCTTGAAGTCTTATTGAGTCATTCACTTGCATTTGTTCAATTCTTATTTTTAAAGTGTTGTTTTCTTCAGTTATCATTTTAAGCTCCTTTTGTAACTGGCCAATTTGTTCATTGCACTCTTTTTCCACTTCACTAATTTTATTTTTCAATAAATTGCTGTCTTTATCATATCTCTTTTGGAGGGCTTCTTGCACTGACTTCAGTTTATTTTCCCATTTATCCTGCAGCTCTCTTTTGAGATTCTGTATGCAGTCTTCCAGAAAGGCCTTTTGAAAAGGGGACCAGTGATGGTCTTTAATAACATCCTCTGAAGTTTTGTCTAAAGGAACCTCAGGATCTGGGGTAAGCCCTTCTCTGTCTCGATAAAAGCTGTCTATGGTGAGAGCTCTCTTTTGCTTCTTCATTTTTTTTTTTAGACAGTGTGTATGTTTCTTTAAGGTTTGGAAAAACGGAGGGTAAAGCTCTTTGCCCTGGGGCAATTTGGCAAATTAATTTAAGGTGCTAGGCTGGTTGGGGTTAGGACTAAGGCCCGAAATACTCCTTAAACAAGGCAAGTCTGCCAGAACACCTGCCCCCAATCGAGGCAGAGTGTCCCAAGTGCCTCAGATACACTCCAGGTGTTTGGAGTTTGGAGTTTTTGCCACAGTGAGCTGAGTCCCATCCTCACTTCCGGCCTACACTACTCTTTATCCCTCTGTCCGAGTTAGATAAACCTGATATGAAGTTCTTCAGAGATATCAGCAGTGTCCAAGTATTTCTGAATTCATTGACTTGAAGATCTGTTCAGAGACTTATTTTATTGTTGATTTGAGAGAAGATCGAAGGAGACGCAGAGAGTCACGTTTTCACTCCGCCATCTTGGCTCCCGTATTTATACAAAATACTTATAGTACCCCTTTTTTGTGGTGACAAATAATTAGAAATTAAGGAGATGTCAAACAGTTTGGAAATGGCTGAATGAGTTTATAGTTGTGATGTCATACTATTTTGTTATAAGAAATGAAACTACAACAATAGTAACATCCCGAACAAACCTGGAGACACTTTAATGAATTTATACAAAGTGAAATGAGCAGAATTAGGAGAACATTGTACATACTAATAGCAATATTGAACAGTGATCAACCTTGAATGAGAGTCTGAATGCAGATTGAAGCATAATTTTTTCACTTTATTTTACTTGTTTTTCTTGCAACATGACTAATATTGGACATATATTTCTCATGATTTCACATATATAATTGATATCACATTTGTTTCTCAATGAATGGGAAAGAGTAGGAGAGAGCAAGAGAATTTAAAACTTAAAATTTTAAAAATGATTGTTAAATACAAATATCACATTTTAAAAACCCTCATATGAAATTTACACAGGTAAGTGTCTTTTCTAATTAAAAAAAAAAGGAAGAAAATCTCATGGAGAGAATTCACCAATTTGAGTCTTCAGGTGTTAGGGTCCAGGAATTTGGGGATCCTGATGAGAAGTTTGTCTTTGAATTGAGGCTCAGAAGATGTAGTGTGTGATTCCCTTGAGAAACATGAGACCCCGAGATTTGATGGACATTGCTGATAATGGCTTTATCAATGGCTTATCATGGCTATTCATAGTGATCTTAGAAAACGGCTTGCTTCGAAGGCGTGCTCTGTTGTCAAGATGAAAACTTCACCTTCTTGCTGAATACCTCCTTTCCATACAAACCTAATTGCTAATGATATGTGTAGGCTGGTGGATAAAGGGCCGTGACCACAGAGAGTGGGGGAAGGAAGGAGGCAAGGAAGAGGAACAAGGCAAGGAGGAGGGGGTCAGGCTAGGAGGACGGGTAAGGCTAGGAGGAGGGACTAAGGTAGGAGGCAAGGCTAAGAGAAGAGGGAAGATATGAGACAGGCTGGCTGTAGGGGAGGAGCTGAATAAAGAACTGCCTTATTTCATCCTGCTCTGGCTTGACTCTCTTTTGAGATGAACACGCTGAAAGTGTCCGGATGCGCACCGAAGTCTGGGAAGAGGTGAGATCCCGGCTGCCCTTAGGTATTGCACCTAGCATTCAGGGACCCAAGGAAAGCATTTTTCTAGATGCTGCTTTATATTGTTCTTCCCTGGGATCCCCAACCTTTTGTCCCTGTTCTGTGGAAGCACTAAATTAGCAAAAATAATCCATTATCTTACCTGATTTTAATATTACTTCACAGTTTTAAAAAGTAAGTTTATTTTTTTTCTAGAAACATAGTATCTAAGAATAAAAAAAGTTCTAGTTCCACATTGTGAGATAGAGCATAGTGAATGGATTCTTTAGTCAGGAAAACCTGGGCTCAAGTCCTTCCTCTGACATACACTAGCCCCATGTCAATTAGCTTCTCAGTGCTCTAGAAAATTTTATAAGACTATAAGTTATTGAACAGCCCTCAACTGTAATAATAAAGCTTCCATAGTGGAAGTTGCCTACATTAATGCAGGATATCCCAAAAGTTTTAGGTTTAGCCTCTCACAAAAATCTTGTGACACTCTATATAATTACAGGTTGAAACTAGTAACAAAAAAATGAAGATGTTCATCTTTATTTTGCTGAAGAAAATTTATTTTAATGTTGTATTATTTAATTATTAATATTAATTTGTAACATTATCTTCTCTGTCAAAAGGCCATCTTTTACACAATCTTTTTAAAAAAAAAAGCTCTTCCCTGGCCAATTCTAAGCCAATTCTGACATTCAGAAATGTTATCACATTAAATGTTTTCTCCAGGCATCTGGTACTTAACTAGGTTAGGTTGGGCCCCACCCAAATGGGAATTGGTGTTGTTTACTTTATTAACAGGACTCAGTCTGAGTTACCTCTTTTCCCAGGGGGGATGAGTTTTTGTCTTCACTCCTTTCATTAAAATTTTGGGCAACCTAGCTCATGAAAGAGAAATAAAGCCCCAGAGGTATCTAGAAGAGTATTGTTGCCGGTATTAATGGAGACTGTTCATAACTCATTACCAATTCTCATTTCTCAACTAATAATTTCTCTCCCTATTATATGATAATCAGGAGGGCTTAAGAGATCTTAGATTACCTCCTTATTAGATGTTTGGATAGCCTTTTACTGATCAAGGGAAGGCCCAATAATGTGCTGTTAGGAAGAAAGGAGGGCATTTAAAATAATCCAAGACCCTTCATCTTGATCTTTGATTACTAAGACAATCATTAACCATAAATACATGAATTATTGTCTACTCTAATTAATAAAATGATTTTAGTTCCCAGAAACTTTATCTCTCTGAATTTATTTGCAACACTGCTATCCTAAAGTCAAATCTAAAATATTTGTTCAGTTCTTCACATTTTAAGAAGGATATTATAAAAATGGAAATCATCCAGAGGAGACTTTTAGGAAAGTAAATGTTCTCAGATTCAAGCCAAATGGAGATCAGAACTTGGATTGTTTATCCCCGAGAAGATAAGTTTCAGGGGGAACATGATAGCTGACTTCCAGTATTTGAAGGGCTGTCATGTGGAAGAGTGATTAGCTTTGTTCTCTTTGGCTTCTGAGAGCAGAACAGAGAGGGCTCTTCTACCCAGAGCCATGGATGTAAATTGCAAAGAGTCAGATTTAGATTGTGTAAGTAGGCCAGTGTAGCTTGATTGTTGCTTTTGTTCATTCTTTGCTTCCTAAAAAGACTAATGACATCACAAGTGTGATGTCTTGACTTGCTCATGAATTGGTTTTAAGTGAAGTAAAGCTATACAAAGTTGTCAGCCTTATTCTCTTATCCAGTCATGGAGATCTAGTAGCAAGACAAAAGCCAACTCAGCTGACAATTTTGTGCAGGATGCTAGTGGCTGTGTCAATTCAACTACATTCAGTGTTTGTCCAAAAGTTTGGGAGCTGGTGAGGTAAACTTTGAGAAGTCTATCAAGCATTTTGGTTAATGTTTTTACACAGAGACTTGAATTCAACAGTTCTCATCCGCTTGGTATCATAGAATTCATTTGATGTTCTTTCTTTTGTTTTTACCTTGGAGTTAGGCCTGGTTCTATTTGTTATATTATTATATAAGAGAGAATCCCAGTAAGCCTAAGAGGCAAAGGGAGCTCAGGGAATAAAAGATGTCACAAGCCTGTTTTTTCCATGAAATAGGTGTAATTAGGAAATTCCTACCCCGTTCTCCTCCTCTTCCCAGTTCTTACTAAAGTACACCCCACAAAGTATACTGTTGGCAAGGATCCCTTTCACTGCCACAGGTTTGAAGCCACCAGCAATACTTTGATAGGAAAGAGAAGAAATCCCCTTTTCCACACCCTCATGTAGTTGAAGGGAGAGACACATATCACACCATCTAGAAAGAAAGAGAGAGCTCGCTCTAGAGGATGGAGTCACTCCTTTAAATTCTACTGAATGGTTGGCCCTTTAGGACTCAATGACCAATGTTTTCTGACTTGAACAAAGCTTCCTTTCTACATTTCTCTTTCCTTTCCTTCTAAAGTGGCATATGGAACTGAATGAGATATATTTGTTGCTCATGACTTTTATTAGGGAGCCTAGAGAAAGGTCTCCTCAAGGCAAATGTGTCATCAGAGGACCCAATTCTGAGGAAAGCACATATATCATTGGAAGAGATCCCAGACACAAGTATACCACGTGTGTATGCCCTAGTCAGACTTGATCAGGGCTCCCCCCTGGGCAAGCACATTACACTTAGGTTAGATATTTTGGATTGCAAAGACTGGTTTCAGTAAATGTCAATGCAAATTTTAATTCCCTAACTTCTGGTAGCTTACTCTTATGATCTTTTGGAACCCAGCAGGGAACCTGTAATCTTCATCTAAAAAAACATAGCAAAGATAACAACAATAGCAGACCATGTCCTTATGCCATCTCTGGGTGAGAGTAGATGAGACAGCTTTGCCTTGCCTCTTAGAAGGTCATAAGAGCTCTTCTCCCTTCTTCATGATTTCCAGACAAGAAAGAACTAGAGCCAAGAGACTCTCTTCCCTTTTTAACTAGTGTCTTTTGATCACATCTCAGTTCCAAGTATATAGCCAATCAACAATTTGCATACAGAAACCAGCTAAAGGATGTCTAGTCTTGCTCAAAGTCAAGGAGCAGAGTTCATCCATTACATGTAATCATGCTTTTTTGGAAGCAGTGATTCAATCACCTTATACTTCTGATAGTATATCTCGTTTCTGATTTCTTCCCTGAATGACCATTTTCTAATTGTTATTTGTTTTCTGCAAATATTTTTCAAATGTGGAAGGAAGTATGATGTTGGAGAAAGTGAGCTGGCCTCAGGGTTAGGGATACTGGAGTTCAGATGTCATCTCTGACATATTTTCACATTGAGCAAGTCATTTAACCTAGGCAACTCTCATAAATTTCATTAGATGGAACCGATCAGAATTAATGGAATTTCTTTTAACTTTGAAATTACAGGTATAAGCCAAGTGGATGTATATGTGTATACATGTGTGTGGACATGTGTCAGTAGAGATATAGCATTGAACTTCTTTATCTGTACTTATAAGAACAAGCCACTATTTCTTTTACCTGACTAGCTAAGTCAGCCAAGAAGTAGTCATGTAAGTCCCACAAATTTTGATGAGCTCTCTGACTAACAAAGTTATTGAAGAACTTCTTCCCACAAACTGCTTAGGTAATGCTCAAATCATGATACAGAACATGTTTAGAATGGCACGTGGCCATCTCATGCTGTCTTTAATCATAACTTCCATGCACACCCAAGTGAATTGTAGATTTAAGGGAAAAATTATAGCAGGGATTTTTTTTCTTTTCTGGAAGTGAGATTGATTGCAGAGGAACAAGCTTGTGGAAAACCTTGTTTGCACAGCAGGCATGATCTAGGGGAGTAAATGCATTTTTAGAATTTTGTTGAAAAATTTGGCTTTTAAAGGAGGCATAGCCATGACCACACATATTATATTACCATACTTTAATACTGGTATAAGTAAAGGAAAAAAAAACATTTTTTGTTATGCATCCTAGATATGCATTTTCCCTATGTATATTCCTTTCCACATGTGCATCATCATGCTAGCTTCACTATACTAGTTTCCTACATATATATTTTTTCTTATTTATGGTATATAAAGGTATTAGTAGGAGAGTATCCCCAAATTATGACAGAAGTACTTTATTGCTATTTTTCTCTTTGTTAGTTCAGCAAATACCCTTACTTTGAATAATTGTGTCCATTGGTTGACTAATAAACATAAATGCAGTGGTGGGGGCTTGCAAGGTACAATTTTGAATGGATATGGATTCCTGGAATACTTTGAACCTGCATAACATGGTTTGAGGGACGATTCTGTGACTTTAAGGTGTAGCCATAGGTGCCACTAATAATATTATGCACATGAATGTCATATTCTTATTTTTAAATTTAATGTAATGTTGATCTTGCTCAAATGATTTATAATGTAGATCAGCAGGAAGCATATGCCTTACTACAATAATTTGAAAAATCTCATAAGTGCTGCCAATATTCTCTCTAAATAAGAGAGAATAAAATTCTCAAACAATGGCTACTGGCCTATGGTGGGGGAAGTCAATATGACTTGAGTTTTTTTTTTATACTCTTAAATATATGACTAGCTAAATTTAAATAAATCCTTTTTAGCTTCAATTTCTTCATTTACAAAATTTGGATGATAATAGCACTTCATAGGATTATTGTGAGAATCAAATTAGACATCATACATAAAATAATTTACAACACAAAGCATTATGCAAATACTTATGATTGCCATTCTACTCTCTATTATTATTATTATTAAATTTCCAGATTATTTAATCTATCTAATTCTTAAAAGAAGGGATGTTTTTAAAATAAATTTTTATTGATCTTTTGTCTGATATTACCTAGATTTCCCCTTGTATCTTTTTTTTCTCACCTGTATTAGAGGATCATCCTATGTAGCAAAGGATAATTTTTAAATTAAAAAAAAAAGAAAAAAAAAGATGAGAATCAGAAAAAAACAATGTATCAAAACAAATCTAAAAATAAATTTAATGTTCCACATTTGTGGACTTCCCACTTCTGCAATGGAGATGTCTTCTAATATCCCTTTGGGGAGATACTTATTCTTAAATTCAATGGGAGACCAAGGAAAAACTAATCTTGAAATTGTGCTTTGAGAGAGAATTTGAGGATTTAAAAAAAATTATCCAAACCATGTACTCCAAGGGTAGATGTTTGTTAATGTGCTCAAACATGTGCACATACATAGCCAAAATGAGATACTAACTTTTTTTTTCAGGAGTTTTGTTTTTACCAAACACTTTGAAGATGTATGCAAATGTCAATCTACCTATTGGAAAGTGGCAGCTGATGGTAATCTCATTAGGCTGAACACTGATTGGCAATTATCATGTCAAAGGAAGCTGGCAGCTGCAAAGGTGACAGAGACACACCCACAGCCTTGGACAGAGTTGTAATGACAAGTATGGACCAAGACCTTTATCTTTTTTCTACCTCAGCCACCCACAGGAAGAGTCATAAATTTGATCTCATCACATTGCATGAGTCTTCGGGTTCCACAAAAACAAAAACAAAAACAAAACAAAACAAAACAAAAATACTGAAATTCCACTCTTTGTCTATAACCTCTTTTTCTTTTAGTCTTCCTTTTGCCTCACTTTTACCTAAACCAGTGTTCAACTCTCACTAGTCTTTTCTGCTTTCCCAGCCTTGCTGTTTGCTACTTTACTTTTCTCCCACCAAAAAAAATTTAGGTAAACAGTGTCACTTTATGCTTTCTTTTACCCTGGAGTCTCTTGTCCCTTACCTTATCTTTTCCTGCTCATCTTTCCCTTAAGCTCCAGCCCCAGATTATTTTTACCATCTGCTTTCACTTACCACATGCTTTCACTTTCTATGCTTATGCTTCTAAATAGGCACTGGAAGAAATTACATAACTGCTGACTAGGTCGACATAATCTTTTATTATTTAATCCCAACTAGGCCCTCAGTGATATATTTTTATCCTTTCCTGATTGATTCTATATTGCCTTCCCCACAGTGAAAGTTGCAAGATTTTTTTTTTCTTTTTTAAAGTCACCTACACCTTCATCATCCCTCTTCCATTCCCATCTCAGCAGAGGACCTAGTGTCATATTTTATTGAAAATGTTTGGTGCCTGCTATCAGAAGCTAGCTCTCTTTCACAACATCTCAGCATCCCCTTCCATCCTCTTCTCCCTTGCTCTAATTTCAGGGGATTAGGAGGCTTTTTGCCAATGTTTACTCCTCCACTTATGCCCTGGATTCTAGCCCTTGTAGAAATTGATGCTTCTTTTTCTGAATTTTCAGCCTCCTTTTATTGATTTTATTGACTGGCTTTTCAATTCACATCTTTTTTGAATTCTTTAATGCTGACCATCTTTTTTTGTGTTGTGACTATCTGTTGTGTTTTCACTTTTTTTGGTGATTCTTTTCTTTCATTGTTCTTTTTCTTCTAATTAAACTTGTTTTCAAGTTCATCATCCATGTTTTGTTGCCTATGTCCATATGTATCTCAAGATTATTTCCTGAGCACTTTTCTTTTTTCTCTCTACAATCTGATTGTCATTTTATTCATTTGCTCTGTTTTCATGAATTCAATTGTCATCTCTAGATAATGTGTGTATTCAACTCTTATCTGTCTCCTGAATTCCAGTACTGCTCACTTTACATTGCTTAAATGCCATATGGGCATGCTAGGTTGATAAACCCCCATCTTCTAAGTTCCCCTATTCTGTCAAAGGGACCACCATTGTTTCAGTTACACAAAGTTTGAAAACCAGGAGCAATCCTTAACTTTCATAGCTTATATTTAATCACTTGTCAATTTTATTATCTTAAAACATTCACTTCCATTGACTTTTCTCCACTCATATCATAACCTCTTTAATCCAGGCCTTTGTCACTTTTTTCCTATTATAGTAGCTTCCTAATTGTTCTCTTGGCATCCAGTTTCTCCTTTCTGATCCATGTTCTCTATAGTTACCAAACTGATAATGTTTAAATTTCAATAATTCTATTATCCTTTGGATAAAATTCATTTCTCTTTTTGGCATTTAAATCCCTTCACATAATTTAACTGTAGTCTGTCCTCAAATCACTAAGTATTCGTTTTGCATATAGCCCACATTTACTTATCTGTGAATATGTGTTTAGAATCTAAGTTTCTTGAGGGCAAGGGATGACTCACTTTTGTTTCTGCATAGTCTCTTCCTAGCACCAGTGCCTGACAAATACTATGAGCTTAATAAATACTTTCAACTGTGATCTTGGATGACAACCTAAGTCTGACTGTCATTCCTAACAAGTTTCAGTACAGCTCTAGATCTCAAATTCAATCAGAGGAATACAATACACAGAACATTCCAAAAAATCTGAGTTCAGTTTTGTTAACCTTTAAAGTGAATTCTCTTTTGGTACATGCTGTATAAATTAAGGTGTAAAGAGGAAGAAAGCAAACTCTGTAGGAGAGGGGGAAAGAGAGGGGGGGGGAAGAAGGGGTGAGAGAGAAGGAGGAAGAGAAAAGAGGAAAAAGGGGGAGAAGGGGAAAATATTTCTGTTAGAGAGCGATTAAGCAAAATTGCACAGAGGTGATACTACCAAAATTGGTCTTTATGGAAGAAAAGGAATCTGAAAATTAGAGGTGAACCTTGATTTCTTTTCCTTAAACCCTTAAATCTCACTTTTCTTTCTTCCTATAATCATTGAATTTTAGAGCTACAATGAATCTCAGCATCTAGGAAATCTAATCAAAAAGAATTCTCCCAACCCATGCAAAGAGGATCCTCCAGCCTTTGGATGGAAGACCTTTTTGTGAAGGGGAAACTTCATGCCCTCAAAGGAAACCCATTCCAATTTTGGACAGTTCTCTCTTTGGGTTCCAAACAGAACAAATCTAACACCTCTTCTGAATGTCAGTCATTCATGTAGTTGAAGATAATTAACTTGTCTTTATCTTCAATTCTCATTATTTATTAAGTATATATTCTTTAACTAAGACCTGATAGAGAATAAACTCAAGGATTTTAACTGTATTGATTGTTCTCCTATGGACACTCCAGCTTATCACTATCCTTACTGAAAATGCTTTGCCTAGAATTGAACATAATATTCCAGATCTAGTCTAATCGAGGAAAGTTACAACAAAAAATTTTTTTCTCCTTATTTCTGAAAATCCTATCTTCCTTAATGCAGCCTAATATCAGAGAATTTTTGCGTATCATATGCCATTTTTGGATCACTTTTCTCTAAAAATCCGTTTCTGCTACCAAGGTAAGGATAATGAGATTTAGTTTGGGACTTGGTTTTAAATCCTAGCTCAAATACTTCCTAGCCCTCTGTGCCTGGAACATGAAAACTCAGAATACCTTTTTTAAAACATGGAGACAAAACTTGTAATGGTCCTCAAAAATGGTCCTGATGAAAGAACTTTGTAAAACTCAAAAGTGCAAATAAATATGATTTCCTGTTATTAGTATTATTCTAAATGTGATTAATGAATCAATAAATTCATCAACAGGTATTTATTAAGCATTTATTACCCGCAATGAACTTCATATTTTAAATGTTAAGAGACCACTATCCCATTCTATCTCAGTACATATAGCACTACAACTCTATTGATTAATATTAAATAGACATGAAGGTGGAGACAAGTTATTCTCTGGAAAAATGGTGATGAAGAAAAAAATATCTTCATGTCTTCTTCTTGGCACCTCATTGACCTCTTCTCAGAAAACTTCAAGACATCTAATTACCATCTTCAATTTTGCCCACTCCTCCCTTAACTTTAATTTCCAGGGCTACCTTCATATCCTTACAAGAAAGTACCTCAGTCTCCTCTGTGCTTGTCTTCCTCATTATAATGTAAAATGTAAGAAGAAATTGTTTTGTTTTTGTTATTTGTATTCTCAATGCCTAGCAAAATGCCTGGCAGATACTAAATATTTAGGATGCATTTGTTGATTGATTGATAAAAGAGTGGCCACTACCTAGTACCTAACAGATAAAAGAGTATGTCCTAAGCTGTGTAGTGCAAAGAAGTTCAGATGAAAAGCATCAAAGTTAAATAGATTAACAAATTTTGTTGCTACTCACAAGAAAGGAAGAGAACAGTTGCTAGCCAAAGATGATTACCTCAAAGGCGAATTGACCCCCTTCTGCTGTCCATTGTGGTCACAGAGGCCACCACATACCAAGACTGTTCTTGCTAGCAACTGTTTATCCATGTTGCAGTCAAAGGCCTCTTAAGAGTTCAAAATTCTGTAGAGTTTTAGATAAATGAGCAGCAGTATAACAAAAGAATCTGCCCTGTTATCCATAGGACCAATAAAGTTGGGATATTTTTTAAATTGCCTAATAAGAAGAGAAGAATGAGAGTCAGGGAAGTAGGAAACTTATTCCTAATTGTGTCAATCCAGCAAGAAACTAAAAGGGGTCAATTCGCCTTTGAGGTAATCATCTTTGGCATACTTGCATCCTAGATATTGGGGCCATAGAAGTCAAATCACTTTTTATTGATTGATAAGATGTTATTGAGTCATTAAGCTTACTAGGTCATTTATCACAGGGAAGGTATTGGCATTGAAAAAAAAGATCCCCAGGGCTTCTCCAAAGGTGGGCTCATCAACAGAATTTCTGGTGCTATAGAAAATTATTTTCTCATAGTTTTCACAAAAACTTATCTAAAACCAAAGTATTTTTAATTTTTTGTGTAGTCTCTTTAAAATTTTCCTTTATTAAAATTAGGACCTATTGTTCTAAGAAATTAGGACCTATTGTCACTGTAACCATCATAAAGTCATGAAGGAAAATTTGAGAATTTTTTGCACAAGCAAGTTAATCTTAACTGCTCTGGGGACATAGGACTGGTTTCCATAGGATTAAGAATATGGTTTAGAATCCCCAAAATCCAATTGTATGGACCTTAAAATCCTTTTCTGACAAATATCTTAGATGTGGACTTTTTATGTCTGAGAAACTTGTGGCATAGAGGAGCACCTCACATATGTCATTATATTTCTTCCTAAATTCCTGCTTGATAACTTAGGCAGTTATTAGATCCAACTAGAAGTCTGGGAAATTAAAAAAATAGGCCTGCTCAAGGATGGTAGTGGAGGTGACATAATTAAAGTCAGGGATATAGTCTAGCAAAGATATTGAAAACAGACATCTGTGAGACAATGTGCTATAGTAGAATTAATGTTATTTTTTATAAAGCTTTTTATTTTCAAAACATATGCACAGATATTTTGACAACATTGACCCTTGCATAGTCTTGTGTTTCAGATTTTCTCCTCCTTCCCCTCACCCACTCCCCTAGATGGAAAACATTCAATATATGTTAAACATGTTAAAATATATGCTAAATCCAATATATATAAACATATTGATATAATTGTCTTGCCGCACAAGAGAAATCCGATCAAAAAAGAAAGTAAATGAGTAAGAAAACAAAATGCAAGCAAACAACAACAAAAAGAGTGAGAATGCTATGTTGTGATCCACATTCAGTTCCCACAGTCCTCTCTCTCGGTGGAGATGGCTCTCTTCATCACAAGATCATTGGAATTGGCATCAATCATCTCATTGTTGGAAAGAGTCTTGTTCATCAGTCACATTCATCAGAATTGATGGTTGTATAATATTGATGTTGTCATGTACAATGATCTGCTCCTGCTCATTTCACTCAGCATCATGTTCATGCAAGTCTCTCCAGGCCTTTCTAAAATCATCCTCCTGATCATTTCTTATAGAACAATAATATTCCATAACATTCATATACCATAGTTTATTCTGCCATTCTCCAATTGATGAACAATCACTCAGTTTCCAGTTTCTTGCCACTACAAAAAGGGCTGCCACAAACATTCTTGCACATGTGGGTCCCTTTCCCTCCTCTAAGATCTCTTTGGGATATAGGCCCAATAGAAACACTGCTAAGTCAAAAGGTATGCACAGCTTGATAACGTTTTGAACATAGTTCCAAATTGCTCTCCAGAATGGCTGGATCCCTTCACAACTGCACCAACAATGTATCAGTGTCCCAGTTTTCCCACATCCCTTCCAACATTCATCCTTGTCTTTTCCGGTCATCTTATCCAATCTGAGAGGTATGTAGTGGTATCTCAGTTGTCTTAATTTGCATTTCTCTGATGAATAGTGATTTAGAGCCCTTCTCATATGATTAGAAATAGTTTTAATTTCTTCATCTGAAAATTGTCTGTTATCCTTTGACCATTTATAAATTGGAGAATGGCTTGGATTCTTATAAATTTCAGTCAGTTCTCTATATATTTTAGAAATGAGGCATTTATCAGAACCCTAAAATGTAAAAATGATTTCCCAGTTTATTGCTTCCCTCCTAATCTTGTCTGTATTAGTTTTGTTTATACTAAACCTTTTTAACTTAATATAATCAAAATTATCTATCTGGTCTTCAGTTATGAGTTCCAGTTTTTCTTTGGATACAAATTCCTTCCTTCTTCATAGGTCTGACAGGTAAACTATCCTATATTTCTATAATTTGCTTATAATATCACTCATTTAGATCTTATCTTAGTATGTGGTGTTAGGTGTGGCTTGAGCCCTAATTTCTTCCATACTAGTTTTCCAATTTTCCCAGCAGTTTTTGTCATATAGTGAGTTCTTATTCCAAAAGCTGGGGTCTTTGGGTTTGTCATACACTAGATTGCTATAGTTATTGCTATTTTGTACTGGGATCCTAACCTATTCAAATGATTGACTACTCTATTTCTTAGACAGTACCAAATGGGTTTGATAACTGCTGCTTTATAATGTAGTTTTAGGTCTGGCACAGTCCACCTTTATTAGCATATTTTTCATTAATTCCCTTGAAATTCTTGACCTTTTGTTTTTCTAGATGAACTTTGTTGTTATTTTTTCTAGGTCTGTAAAATAATTTCTTGGGAGTTTGATTGGTATGGCACTAAAGTAGCTTAATTCAGGTTATATTGCCATTTTTGTTATATTTGCTCTGCCTACCCATGAACACTTAAATTTTTCCAATTGATTAGGTCTGACTTTATTTGTGTGAAAAGTGTTTTGTATTTGTGTTCATATAGTTCCTAACTTTCCCTTGGCAGATAGATTCCCAAATATTTTATACTATCTACAGTTAATTTTTTTCAGCATTGACCTTTGTAAAAACTTTTTTTCCCAAAGCTTTTCCCCTCCTTCCCCCCACCCCCCACCACTAGATGACAGGTAATCTAATACATGCTAAATAGGATAAATTATATGACAAATACAATACATGTATACATATCTATACAGTTATTTTACTGCACAAGAAACACCAGATCTAGAAAGAGAAGAAGAAAAAAAAACAACCTAAGAAGGAAAACAAAATGCATGGAAATATTCACAGAAAGCTTTAAAATGCTGTGTTGTAGTTCACACTCAGTTCCCACAGGCCTCTCTCTGGATGTATGTGACTATCTTCATTGCTGAAGAACTGGTTTGAATCACATCATTGTTGAAGAGAACCATGTCCATCAAAATTGATCATCGTATAGTCTTGTTGCTGTGTATAATGTTCTCCTGGTTCTGCTGATTTCACTCAGCATCAGTTCATGCAAGTCTCTCTAATCCTCTCTGAAATCCTCCTGTTGGTCATTTCTTACAGAACAATAATATTCCATAACATTCATATACCATAATTTATTCAGCTATTCTCCAATTGATGGGCATCTTTTCAATTTCCAGTTTCTTGCCACTACAAAAAGGGCTGCCACAAACATTTTTGCACATGTGGGTCCCTTTCCCTCCTTTAAAATCTCTTTGGGATATAGGCCCAGTAGAAACACTACTGGGTCAAAGGGTATGCACTGTTTGATAACTTTTTGAGCATAGCTCCAAATTGCTCTCCAGAATGGTTGGATCCGTTCACAGTTCCACCAACAATGTATCAGTGTCCCAGTTTTCCCACATCCCCTCCAACAGTTATCATTATCATTTCTTGTCATTTTAGCCAATCTGACAGGTGTATCTACAGTTATTTTGAATGGGGTGTCTTTTTGTATCTCTTGCTGCTGGAGTTTGTTGGTAATATATAAAAATGCTGATGATTTATGTTTGTTTATTTTGTATTCTGCAACTTTGCTAAAGCTGTGAATTGTTTCTAGTAGTTTTTTGGTTGATTCTCTAGGATTCTCTAAGTATACCATCATATCATCTGCAAAGAGTGATGATTTGGTTTTTTCATTACTTACTCTAATTCCTTTAATTTTTCTTATTGCTCAAACTAGCATTTCTAATACAACATTGAATGGTAATGGTGATAGTGAGCAACCTTATTTCACTCCTGATTTTATTGGGAATAGTTCTACTTTTTCCCTATTACATATGATGTTTGCTGATAGTTTTAAATAGATGTTACTGATCATTTTAAGGAAAAGCCCATTTATTCCTATACTCTCTAGTGTTTTTAATAGGAATGGGTATTGGATTTTATCAGATACTTTTTCTGCATCTATTGAGATAATCATATGGTTTTTGTTATTTTCATTATTAATATAATTGATTATGCTGATAGTTTTCCTAATATTGAACCAGCCCTGCATTCCTGCTATAAATCTTACTTGATCATAGTGTATTATCCTGGGGATGACTTTCTGTAATCTCATTGCTAATATTTTATTTAAGATTTTTGCATCACAATTCATTAGGGAAACTGGTTTATAATTTTCTTTGTTTTCACCCTACCTGGTTTAGTTATCAGCACCATATCTGTGTCATAAAAAAATGTTAGGACTCCTTCTTTCCCTATTTTTTCAAATAGTTCATATAGTATTGGAATTAATTGTTCTTTGAATGTTTGGTAGAACTCATACATAAATCCTTCTGGTCCTAAAGATTTTTTATTAGGGAGTTGATTAATAGCTTGTTCTATTTCTTTTTCTAAAATGAGACTTTAAATAATTTGTTTCCTCTTCTGTTAACCTGAGTAATCTACATTTTTTATATATTCCTCCATTTCACTTAGATTATCAAATTTTTTGGCATATAGTTGGGCAAAATAACTGCTAATTATTGCTCTAATTTCCTCTTCATTGGTGGAAAGTTTTCCCTTTTCATTTTTGAGACTAACAATTTCAGCTTCTTCTTTCCTTTTCCTGATCAAAATAATTAAAGTTTCATTTATTTTGTTGGGTTTTTTTCCATAAAACCAACTCTTGGTTTTATTTATTAATTCAATAGTTTTCTTATTTTCAATTTTATTAATCTCTCTTTTATTTTCAGAATTTCAAATCTGTTATTTAATTGAGGGTTTTAAATTTGTTCTTTTTTTGTAGTTTTTTTTTTAGTTGTAAGCCCAATTCATTGATCTTCTCTTTGTCTATTTTATGCAAGTAAGCATCTAGAGATATAAAATTTCCTTTAGTAACCACTTTGGCTGCATCCCAGAAATTTTGGTATGTTGTCTCATTGTTGTCATTGTCTTGTTGGAAATTATTGATTGTGTCTATGATTTGCTGTTTCATCCATTCATTCTTTAGGATTAAATTATTTAATTTCCAATTAATTTTTGGTCTATTTTATCCTGACCTTTTATTGCATGTGATTTTTATTGCATCATGATCTGAAAAAATGCATATATTATTTCTGTCTTTCTGCATTTGATTTTGAGGTTTTTATGCCTTAACACATGGTCAGTTTTTGTATAAGTTCCATGAACCACTGAGAAAAAAGTAAACTCCTTTCTGTCTCCATTCAGTTTTCTCCAAAGATCTATCATACCTAACTTTTCTAATATTTTGTTTATCTCCTTAATTTCTTTCTTATTTATTTTGTGGTTTTATTTATCTAGTTCTGAGAGAGCAAAGTTGAGATTCCCCACTAGTATAATTTTGCTGTCTATTTCTTCTTGCATCTCTTTTAACTTCTCTAAAAATTTGGATGTTATACCACTTGGTGCATATGTGTTTAGTATTGATATTGCTTCATTATCTATGGTACCCTTTAGTAAAAATATATTTTCCTTCCTTATCTCTTTTAATTAGATCTATCTTTGTTTTTATTTGATCTGAGATCAGGATTTCTACCCCTGCTTTTTTTACTTCACTTGAAGCATACATTATAGATTCTGTTCCAGCCCTTTACCTTCACTCTGTATGCATCACTCTGCTTTAAATGTATTTCTTGTAAACAATATATTGTAGGGTTCTGGCTTTTAATTCAGTCTGCTATCTGCTTCTGTTTTATGAAAGAGTTCATCCCATTCACATTCACAGTTAAAATAAATAACTCTGTATTTCCTGCCATCTTATTTACCCTAAGTTATGCTTTTCTCTTTCCTTTTCCCCTTCCCTCCCCCCAAGTATTTTGCTTTTGATGACAACCTCCCTCAAACAGTCCTCCCCTTTAGAGCCCTTCTCCCTTTTTATACCTTCCCCCTAATACCTCTGTTTTCCCTTCTATTAGTCTTTCACTTTCTTTACCCCCTTCCCTATAATGTGAGACAAGTTTCTCTGTGAAACCAAATATATCTGATATTCTCTTTTAGAGCCAAATCCTATAAGAGTAAGATTCACACAATGCTCATCACCCTCCCCTTTTCCCTTAATTATAATAGGTCTTCTTTGCCTCTTTTGACACGTAATTTCCCCCTTTTTTTACCTCTTTTTCCCTCTTTTTTTCCAGTACAATCCCCTTTCCTCCTCTAGTTTCTTTATCATATTATCATAATAAAATCAAATTATACCTACATTCTCTAAATATACCCATAATAGAAATATAGTTCTCAAGAGTTCTTTACTTTTTACCTTTTTATGTTCCTCTTGAGTTCTGTGTTTGCAGATGAGTATTTTTGTTCAATTCCGGTCTTTTCATTAGAAATAGGTGGAATTCACCTTTATCATTGAATGTCCTTCTTCTTCCTTGAAAGATAATGCTCATTTTAGCTGTTTAGCTTATTCTTGGCTGTAATCCAAGTTCCTTTGCCTTTTGGAATATCAGATTTCAAACCTTGCAATCCTTTAACGTGGAAGCTGTTAGGTCTTGGGTAATCCTAATTGTGGCTTCTTGTTATTTAAATTATTTCTTTCTGGCTGCTTGCAATATCTTTTCCTTGGTGTGATAATTCTGAAATTTAGCCACGATATTCCTTGGGGATTTAATTTTGGGATCTCTTTCAGGAGATGATTGGTGAATTCTTTTGATGGCTATTTTATCTTCTGATTCTAACATATCCAGGCTGTTTTGTTTTTTGATTTCCTGTAAGATAATGTATAGATTCATTTTTTTTTTTGATTATGGTTTTCAGGAAATCCAATAATCCTTCAATTGCCTTTTCTAGACATATTTTCTAGGTCAGTTGTTTTTCCTAGGGGATATTTGATATTTTTTTCTATTTTGTTTGTTTTTTTTTTTTGTTTTTGTTTGATTGATTCTTGAAGTCTTATTGAGTCATTCACTTCCATTTGTTCAAATGTAATTTTTTTAGTAAAGCTTTTTATTTGCAAAAAAATATGTATGGGAAGTTCTTCAATATTGACCCTTACAAAGCTTTCTGTTACAAATTTTCCCCCCTAATCTCCTCCCCTCCCCTAGATGGCAGGAAGTCCACTACATGTTAATTATGTTAAAATACTTGACAAATCAAATATATGTATACATATTTCCACACATCTTGCTGTGCAAGAAAAATCATATTTACAAGAAAAAAATCTGAGAAAGGAAACCCAATGCAAGCAAACATCAATCAAGAGCATGAAAATGTTATGTTGTGGTCCACATTTCATATCCCTCTCTCTGGATTTATATGGCTTTTTTCACTGAACAATTGGAACTGGTTTGAAACATCAAATGTAATTTTTAATGTATTATTTTCTTCAGTTACCTTTTTTAGCTCCTTTATAATTGACCAATTGAATTTTTTTGTTCATTGCATTCTTTTTTTCATTTCATAAATTTTGTTTTTCAGTGAATTGGTGTCTTTTTCATATCTTTTTTATAGGGCATTATATGCTTTTTCCATTCTTTCTTGCAATGATCTCATTTAATTTCCTCATTTTTCTTCTTACTCTCTTTTAAGATCCTTTATGCAGTCTTCAAAGAAAGCCTTGTGAAATGGAGGCCAGCTCATGTCTCCTTTTGGGGCTTTTTTTGGAGTTGCTTTGCCCTTAGGAACCTCAGGATTTAAGGTCAGTTTTTCTCTCTCTCCATAAAACTGTCTATGGTGAGTTCTTTTTTAAAATTTTTTTAAGGTTTGAGATATGTTCAATTCAATGGAGCAAAAGCTGCTTTAATTTGCCCTGGGACAGTTCTGCTTATTGATTTCCAATGGTGGATAATGGCGGCTAGGTCTGGCATTCTTTCAGGGCTCAGTGGTTTACAATTTGCCTTTTGTACCAAATCTGCTAGATCACCTACTTGCAGCTAGGACAGAGTAGCCTAAGAGTCTCACAAAAGATTCCCAGGTGTGTGGAAGCTGCAACAATTTGATTCCCCATTTCAGAGGGATATGACAGATTTTGGCTCTGAAGGTTTTCAACACATTCAACAATCATACCCTAGTTGAGCTCCTCTTCAAACCTATCCCACCCTGCTCCATTATTCACAGTGTCCCAGGTCTCCATTTCTCTTTCTTCTCCATTGAATGAATTGAAAGCTTAAGATGTTCATCTTATTTCAGATGCATAAAAATAGTTAACTATGTCTCTAATTGTAATACAAAGATGAGCAGACATTGGTTTTGAAACTTAAGAACAGATTTTGCTAAAAAGACGAAATAAATTGGATCCCATAGTCCCAAATGATATGTGTAATGTGAACTGAAATTGATAGTCTGAAATGATCTGGCTAGAGAGCCTGAGAAAGTTTTTGACAAATATAAAGTTAGTAATACTTGTTGCTGGTATTGACTGGCATGACTTCTTTTCAAAAATGTATGGATGACTATGAAGATGGCACTATATTATGAAGAAGGCACATACTAAATAAAAATAGTCATAGTGGTCATGTTCTATTGATTTTTGGCTTCTGAGATACATCATTCTTAAAGTGTAGAAGAGAAACTGACAAGCCATGATATCTATCAACAGGACACTAGACTAAAACACACATTGAGTATATCAGGCTGTCATTTTAATTCAGTGGAATACAATTCAACAAAAACTTATTTATTGATTATTTGTGTAAGGCAATGTATTTAGAGTTAGGCATGTAAAAGCAATAACAAAACTATTTATGCTGTAAGGAGCTTAAATTTTACTAGTGGCTTTGAGTTCCCCTGTTGATCTTGCTTTCTTAAGGATGTGTAGCTCCAGTTCATCCTCAAATATGTTTGTTTATTTTTAACTATTCTTGTCTTCCTCAATCCTATGCTTTGACCTAACTTATATGATGTCCACTTTAACTAACTTTTGGCAAAATTACTTTCTTTCTGTCTAAATTGTTTTTTTTAAATCTTATTTATTTATTATAAATTATTATTTATTTATTTTATTTATTATTATATTTATTTGCTCATCTTTGTTACTGTGTCTGATGTCAAATTGCTTTCTTGACTTGAAGTACAGCTGTTTCAAATACAGTTTAGTCAATTACTATTGGTGAGATATAATTGCAGAGTGAATATAAGCTTCTTGAGGGTGGAGACAATTTTGTTTTGTTTTGTTTTTGTGTTCTGAGTGTTATGGAAGGTTTTGAATGCCAGAATAAGAACTATAGAAATTATCTCACACTTGGTAGGAAGCTATTGAAAGATTCTGATCAGAGAGGCATATTAGGAAGATTATTTTGTCAGTTCTTCATGAGATATTAGAGAGAGAATCATAATGGCTCATAGTTTAAGGGTAGGAAAGAACCTTAGTGGTTGTCTAGTTCAGCCCCATTATTTTATGGATAAGGAAGCTTAGGCCCATAGTAGTGAAATGACTTGCCAAAGATCACATTGGTGGGAAGTAGCATGGATAAGATCTGAACCCTGATATTCTAAATTGAAATCCACCCCAATCTTTTTTGCTACTGTACCATGTTGCCTCACCCAGAGATTATTGGGGTATAAGGATGCTAGTACAATAGTCTGGCTAAGCTTTAATAAGAACCAAATCTAGGGTTATGGTCCTAGGAGTGAAGAGAATGAGGTAGACGTGAGAGACAATACAGAAAAGTAAGACTTTTGATAAAATAAATAAAAAAAGGGATGGGTTTTATCTGTGTCATGCCCAGTAGATGTCACTCTTGCATAGAGACAAAATGAGTGCGCTACTCCTGGCTTCTCTCCTTGAGTCAGAATTTTCTATGAACTTCATGCACTGGGACTTTCCCATTAGGCACCAGCTTCAAGCATGGGTGGTTGCAGTAGTCATACTCAATTATGAAATTACTGATACATTAAAGAACCATGTTCACACTGGGACCAGAACCATGTTGCTTGTGGGACAGAGCTACTTTATGTAAATTAACACAAGACAAATGTTTTGTGAATGGATTTGTAGGGTGGTATTTTTATTTGAATTTGTATGTCATTCATGGAAATCCATCTTCAGATCATTTCCTAAGAAGTCATATGATATCTAAATTGGTCTACTAGTAAGTACAGAACTTGGACATTTCAGTTCAACAGTACAAAAATGCTTACATATCCATGAAATATATAGAAACAGAGATGCACATAAATGAACATGATTTTAAAGAAACAAATCGACAAAAGACATGTATCTATAAACACAGAGACATAAGCACTAAAGGATCTAGAATCTCATTAGTACAAATCCTGTGCTTTGTTGAAGATCATAACTCATTTAAGTCTTAGTATCCAGTGAGATGTTTTTCCATGTCCTGAATTCTTTATAGAGTTTACATGAATATGTTATAGGTATTTTTTAAGATTTTTCACATTTCCTGGGTATCAGTGCAACTTGAAATTATCCCTTTCCCTTGTTCTTGTTACATCACCAACTTACTTTATTTTTCTTGATTCAATTCAGCATTCCCTTATTAAATACTGATTGGATGAAAGATAGGCAGCTAGATGGTATAGTAGGTAGAGGGTAGGGTTTGGAGTCAGGAAGATCCGAGTTCAAATCCTTACTAACTGCATGGCCCTGGACAAGTCATAAATCCCTGGTTTTTTTTTTTTTTTTTTTTTCAGTTTTTCTCATCTGTAAAATGATCTGGAAAAGGAATAGCAAATGGCTCCACCATCTTTGCCAAGAAAACCCCAAATGACATCATGAAAAGTCAGATATGTAAAGTACTGATTTAGTCAAAGGAAAACCAAAATAATCCATTACAAGTAATAGATTATATTCTAAAGTTGTTTTTCTTTCTGCCATTTTTTCCACAAAATTCATCATTGGAAATATGCTGTATTCCACTAATGCTCATCATGTATTTCCCTGTACACATTCTATTCTTTCAAGATTATGGTATCCCACCACTTCCAGTTGTTCACTGAAGAAAGCCATCTACACCCAGAGAGAAGGATGTGAAATGTGTACCACAACATAACATTTTCATGCTCTTGATTGATGTTTGCTTGTATTGTGTTTCTTTTATTTGACTTTTCTTTCTTGTAGATACGATTTTTCTTGCACAACAATGATAAGTGTGGAAATATGTATACATATATTTTATTTGTCAAGTATTTTAACATAATTAACATGTAGTGGATATCCTGCCATCTAGGGGAGGGTGGGGAGTAGGGGGAAAAATTGTAACAGAAAGCTTTATAAGGGTTAATGTTGAAAAATTACCCATACATATGTTTTGCAAATAAAAAAAATAAATTAAAAAAAATTAAAATGCTACAAAAAGATTATGGTATCCCATGATTAATAACCAAATAATATATCCTGGAGATAACTGATGTTAAAGAAATGCTAATTACACATTGAGAATAACTACACAAGTTGTGGCACATCTGCATAACTAAATATTACTGAGCTAAAGAAATATTCAATATAATAAATTTATAGAATTATGGAATGAAATATGATTCAATCAATCAACCAACAAATATTTTTCAGACCTTATTATACACTATACATGATGCTAAGCACTAAGGATTAAGAAGAAAGGCAAAGTAGTCCTGGTTTTTAAGGAGCTTACATTCTAATGAGATAGAAAGCACATAACTAAATACTTATATTCAAGATGAAGAGTAAATGGAAAATAATCTTAGAGAGAAAGACTCTGAGGTGAAGGAAAAGTTCTGCTTTGGGGAAATAAAGCTTGAGCTGACTTTTAAAGAAATCCAGGGCTTCTAAGAAGTGAAGGTAAAGAAGGAGAACATTTTAAACAGAGGGGACAGCTATTGCCAAGGCACAAAGATGGGAAGTGGCTATCATGGGTGAGGAAAAACAATTAGGTCAATATAACTGAATCACAGAATCTATTGAGACAAGCAAAGTGTAAGAAGTTTGGAAAAGTAGAAAAGGACACAGTTGTAAGTAGCTTTAAATGTCAAACAATTAACTTCATATTTGATTCCAGAGTCCTTAAAGTTTGTTGATTAGAGTAGTGAACTGAATAAAATTATACTTTAAGAAAATCATTTTGGCAGCTAAGTGGAAGATGAATTGAAGTGGGGTGAAAACCATCAGGGAAGCAACTAGAAGACTATTGTAATATCTAGGTGATATTTGTGAGGACTTGCATTAGTATTGTAGTTATGAGGTCAAAAAGAGGAAGATGTATGCAAAAATATTGTGATAGCAGAAATAACAAGATTTGGCAACTAATTATTTATGACAAAATAAGATTGATGTGTTGATAATGGAAATGAGATTACAAAACAGAGTGACTCAAAGTATGATGATACCATTGATAATAGTAGAGAGGTTTCATAGAAGATAGCATTTTGGGAAAAGATGAGTTTCATTTTGGATATGTAATGTTAGAAATGCCTGTGGACATCTAATTTGAAATGCTCAATGGGCAGTTTGTAATGCAGCCCTGGAACTCAGAAGTGAGGCTAGGACTAGATATGCAGATATACAAGAATATATAAAAACAGGAACACCCAGGTAGTATGAGGAATAGAGGATAAATCATGGAATCAGGAGGACAAAAGTTCAAATACAGCCTCAGAATATTGACATTTACTATCTATATGACTCTGAGCAAGTCACTTAACCCTGCTTGCCTGAAAAACAAGAATATATATAATGTTTTTAACACATGGGAGCTCTCACCAAGTGAGAGAATATATAGAGAAAGAACATAGAATCCAGAGTAGAAATTTGGGGGATACCCATTGTAAGTAGAAATGATCTAGATGAAGGCAGAAGCAAGGAGAATGATAAGCAGAAAATATGCAGAATCAAAAGGGAGAGGAATGTCACAAAAAACCAAGAGAGTTAGAAAGTAACTGAAAATGTTAAGTGCTGCAGAGTTCAAAAAGGATGAAAATTGGAAAAGGACCATTTATTTAGGCAGTTAAGATAGCAGTGGACTCTTCCTTTCTGTGTTCAAAGCATAAAGTTGGTTGGGAACTGCATCTAGGAGAATTAGAACATAATGGAAGGGGAATGAGAGAGGAAATATCTCCCAAACTTGTTTCATAAAGTTAGCCATGAGCACACATCCTCTCTAAATGAGTCTATTATTAAAGTTAGTATATTTCTCTTTTCTTGACTTTCTGTACTTAGCTATGTGACTGAGCAGCAGTCTCAAGATAAGATGAGTTAAGGTGATATTGTGAGTTTTAGAAGGTCATGAAATCCTTGAAAGCCAACAAAGTAGTCACTGTAGACTGAATCAGACTGGTCAATTCCAATTACAGAAGGAGCAAGAAGGATGCTATCAACAGATTAGTTGTCATCAGAGAAACAAACCAAAAAAAAGAGTGCATGGATCAAACATGGCATTTGATTGGATTGTGCTCAGAATCATGAAATGAGAAAGGCTAATTAATAGAAATAGCAAACTCTATTATGCTTTGATGAGGCTTACTATCAGCTTAGTACTTTGTAACTTGACTACAAATTAAGTTTGGGAATCCTATTTGAATAGTTCTTTTAATGCATGCTGTAGTTCTTTCAAGTTTTTCATTGCCTTTTATGTGGCAATAGAATGATCTATTTTACATCTAAAAAACCAAATAAAAACAACAATAAATCATTGGTAATTTTGTTCTGAAGCCAAATTGCCCAGGGTTTTGAAGAAAGGAAGAGGAGAGGAAGTGTAGGCTAGCAATAATGTTAGGGTAAAGTGAAGAATTTTTTAAAGGATGGGAAAGACATAGGTGTAAGTGTAGGCAGCAGGGAAGAAGCCAGTGGATATGAAGAGATTGAAAATTAGCAGAGAGAGAATGGGAAAGATAGTGGTGGAAGGCACAATCTACCAGAAAAGATGAGAAGGGATGGTATCAAAGGTGAATGTATTGCAGTTGAATTTGGCAAGAAGGTCTCCTTTTTTATCAAAGACTGAAGTGAAAGAGATGAAGAGGACATGAGAGGGAAATGAAGAGAAAAGTTGGGGGGAAAAATGAGATCTTGGCATATGGTCTGAATTTTTATTTGGTTGAGATATAACATGAAGTTTTCAGCATAGAGAGTAAGGATAAAGAATACAGTGGGAGATTTGAGGAGAGATGAGTGGAACAACCACTATAGTGAATGGTATAAAGAATTGAAAAAAAAGTAGGAGGATTGTCTTATAGCACTAAGGATGTGAAAGACAGCATATTTGCAGTGGACTACATTAGCAATACTTTTGCTACTTCCTTCGGTTTCATTTAGCAGTTTGTGAATAAACAATAAGAAACTATATATTGTCAGTAATCCAAAATTATGCTTAGAAAGATATAATTGGTGGTAGGACATGGGATCAAAGGATATGAGAACAGATAATGGTATACAATTGAATGATTCATGAGGTGTTGAGATTGAGAAGAGAGTATAGACAATGATATTATGCAAAGTAAATTGAAAGAGGAAAAAATAAGATCATAACGTCTAGAATTACATAAACGTAAAGAAAAAATAACAATGAAATAATTTAAAATATAACCAATTACATTGACCAAGTTTGATATCAGAGAAGTTGTATGATAATCTTTTGTTATATTATATATTTTATCTTGCAAAGGTGGTTCTATATGTTTGGGCCACTGGAAAGGAAGAGAAAGAGAGAGGGAGAGAGCCCTTATATGTTCTTTTGATATTGATGCAATATCTACAGATTTAGATAAACGTGTCCATAATTTTTGGGGGTATTTTATTTTCAGGTATATTTTCTGTTCACTTCTTTGACTTGAAAACCATTCTTTTTAAGAGGAAGACATGTAAATAATATCCAAAATATAAATAAAGATTTCTCTCTAAACACTTATGAATTTTTTTCTCTACCCTAGAGGTTCTGCTATAAGATATAGAGATATGTCAAAGAAGATATATTTTCTTTTCTTTTTTCTTTTATCTATTTATTTTTAAATTTATTTAAATTTTTTTTGACACTTTCTAAAGGAAGGGTTATAGATGGACCCAAGAAGACCAGATTGAAAATGAAAAGGGAGTAGAGGAGATGATTAGGCTCAGTGAGAATCAATTTAGAATTTTAAAAACATTTCTCATTTCTCTAGATGCTATTATTATCAATTTCATGTACATTTTAATGACAATCCCAGTAGTTAATTAGTAATAAAGGGGACATACAAAATGAAAGATACTGTAGAACAGATGTTTATTTTAGTTGAAATTTTTTCATTTCCAATCTTGAGATTCTGTAATTCTGTGGAAGACAAAAAGGAGGCTGAATTTAGTAATCCTCCCAATTCAGGGACACTTACCTTGTGAGAGTTCTTAAACTTTATCTATTACTTCTCTAGATTTACTAAGTAGCCATTTCTACATATTATACAAAGATACATCATGTTTATTTAAGGAGATTCAGGAAGGAGTTGGAGATTAGGAAAATCTTGATTCCAACTCTTCATTTGAAATAAGCAAAAGCTTGTTTATGGCAATGATAAATGTACTCCTACATGTAAAATCAGTGTAGGTAAGGGTTTCCCTTTGCAGATACTTAAACAATATTTTTACATTAGCGAGCTTCTCATGTCTATATTTGTTTATACTTCTGTAGAAACCATGAGCTAGATTTAGGCCTGAGTGACTTAGGGAAAAACAATTATCTAATTTCTTGTTCATTCTCCTCTATGCCTTGGCACTGGAAATATTGGACCAACTAGGGATGGTGACATAGAGAAAAGGATGTGAATAAAACGTAAGTTTACTGAACAAAGTAAGTTGGATGTTAATAGTTGAGGAAATGAACAATAAATCATTCTCCTAAGCCTGGTAGTGTCATCAAATGACCAGGCACATCATAGAAGTTTTGAAAGCCACATGTCTGATCTCATCCATCATTCATTCATTCTGTCCTTGATTCTAGGGTGAAAAAGTTTTTGAGACTTAGAAGTGGTAGTAGAGATAATTATTTCAACCCATTCATCTTGTAAATGACTTTTCTGAACTTTCACAACTAAGAAGTATCAATAGGACAAGATGGCGTACATTCTGTCTTTCTGTTCAAATCTCTTTTCACTTCAGTGTACTGCATTGCATAGGAAGAAATATCAGACTATGTATGATGTCCTATTTTTCTATCATAAACCCTAATGTGGCTTGTGCAATTTCCCCCAAGATTTTGACATTTTCTTCTTTGACACTAATTTTTTCCCCTTCTGATGTATTTGTTTTCTCCTTTGTTTTCTTTACTGAAAAATATAAATATTTCCATCACAGGTCAATAATTTACCAGTTTCTCTTGTTTTTATTTGACATACATTTTCAGTAGATATCCAGATGGCAGTTTGTTAACCTAGCCATTTTCTGTACTTCCTTATTTCATTCATGGGTAGCATCATTCTTCCAGGCTTCCAAACTTAATGTTTTCTATGATTTCTCATATTCTATAAACCCACAAAGCCTTTCATTTGCCAAATATTTTAATATAAACTTTGATTAAGCATTTAAATCCCCTTGAAATCTGATTTCTTTTATTTATTATTTACTTATTTGTATATATTTACTCTTCTTTCAGATTCCAAGGTCCCATGTTTCTCAAGCAGGCAATGCACTCTCTCCTCACTTCTATCTTTTAGAATTCCTTGTTTCATTCTACTAAAGCACCATCCATGAAATGAAGCCTTCCCCAATTCTACCAACTCTTGTGCCCTCCCTCACACATTATCCTCTTATTTTAAATATTTTCTGTATATATGTGCTTATGTACAGTTCCTTCCCTTAATACAATGTAAGCTCTTTGAGGGTGAGTGCTATTTCATTTTTGCCTTTGTGTCCCCAGCAGCTAGAATAGAGCCTGGTACAAAGTCCATGTTAAATAAATACTTGCAGATTGACTTGTATGAGGAGTATATTATCCATTTCCTCTAATTGACCTGGGAGCGTTTAGTATATTATCTCTATGTTAACTCTGTTTCTCTGTCCTTTAATACTCCACCCATTGCTATGATGGTTTCTTATGACCTTTTAGATAAAATACAAACTCCTTTGGCATTTAAAGATTTTCAAGATCTGACTCCAATCTATATTTATGATCACTTTCACATTACTTCCCCTCATGTACCCTGATTCCTGCCAAGTGACCACTGGACCCTTTATAATGATATTCACATTATATCTCCTGTTTTTGTGAAATACCATAAACTATTAACTATGTCTTCAATGCCCTTCCTTCTATCACGTTGTCTGAGAATCCCTATCTGAAATCACAAAAGTGAAGTGTGGCCACACATTTAGTCTATTCATTATGCCCCTCTGCCTTTCAATCTTAATCTTTTCTTAACTACTTTAACTTTCTCTTAACTATTCATGATTTCTGAATTGAAATCTACTTGAAGCTTCCTCTCAGTAAGTTGGAGAGGGAAGGAATAGTGCCTATACTTAATGATTTTAGTATAAAACTCCATAGACAACTACCCCAGACTACTCAGATTTGATCTATACTTTTAGGTTATAATTAAGTGTTATTTAATTTCCAAGAATCAGAACAAAAACTCAGACTTCAGGGTGCTTTTGAAATAGAAAAAATTTTTTCTTGTATTACTTTTGCAAAATAATCATTCCACCAATAGTTTGTATTATATTAATTCAGTTAGATGCAGTATTTTAGAATCATCTGTTAAAATCTGCCGTCCTCCAAACCAGGCAATAACTATAGCAAATTAGTGTTTGATGAACACAAAGACTCCAGCTTTTGGGATAAATACTCACTATTTGACAAAAACTGCTGGGAAAATTGGAAACGAGTGTGGAAGAATTTAGGGCTTGACCCACATTTAACACTGCATAAGAAGATAAGATCTAAATGGGTTCATGATTAGATATAAAGAGTGATATTATAATCAAATTAGAGGAACATAGGATAGTTTACCTCTCAGACCTGGGGAGATGGAATAAATTTGTGTCTAAAGAAGAATTGGAACTCTTAATTGAATACCAGATAGATAATTTTGACTATATTAAGTTAAAAAGTTTTTGTACAAACAAAACCAATGCAGTCAAGATTAGGAGGGAAGCAATAAATTGGGAAATCATCTTTACATTTAGGGGTTCTGATAAAGGCCTCATTTCTAAAATATATAGAGAACTGTCTCATATTTATAAGAATTCAAGCCATTCTCCAATCAATAAATGGTATGAACAGACAATTTTCAGGTGATGAAATTAAAACTATTTCTAGTCATATGAAAAGTTGCTCCAAATCACTATTGCTTAGAGAAATGCAAATTAAGACAACTCTGAGGTACCACTACACACCTGTCAGATTGGCTAAAATGACAGGAAAAGATAATGACAAATGTTGGAGGGGATGTGGGAAGGCTGGGACACTGATACATTGTTGGTGGAACTGTGAATGGATCCAGCCATTCTGGAGAGCAATTTGGAGCTATGCTCAAAAAGTTATCAAACTGTGCATACCGTTTGACCCAGCAGTGTTTCTATTGGGCTTATATCCCAAAGAGATCTTAAAGGAAGGAAAGGGACCCACATGTGCAAGAATGTTTGTGGCAGCCCTTTTTGTAGCAGCTAGAAACTGGAAACTGAATGGATGCCCATCAATTGGAGAATGGTTGAATAAGTTATGGTATATGAATGTTATGAAATATTATTATTCTATAAGAAACGACCAGCAGGATGATTTCAGAGAGGCCTGGAGAGACTTGCATGAACTGATGCTGAGTGAAATGCGCAGAACTGGGAGATCATTATACATGGCAACAACAAGACTATATGATGATCAATTCTGATGGACATGGCTCTCTTCAACAATGAAATGTTTCAAACCACTTCCAATTGTTCAGTGAAGAAAGTCATATATATCCAGAGAGAGGGATATGAAATGTGGACCACAACATAACATTTTCATGCTCTCTATTGATATTTGCTTGCATTGTGTTTCCTTTCTCAGATTTTTTTTTTCTTGTAGATACGATTTTTCTTGCACAGCAAGTGTGGAAAAGTGTATACATATATTCTATTTGTCAAGTATTTTAACACAATTAACATATAGTGGACTTCCTGCCATCTAGGGGAGGGGTGGGGACTAGGGGGGGGAAATTTGTTACAGAAAGTTTTGTAAGGTTCAATGTTGAAAAATTATACATAAGTTTTGCAAATAAAAAGCTTTTAAAAAGCCCCAAAAATTTAAAAAAAATAAAATCTGCCATCTTCACATCTAGGGTGCATGTAAGTTTGTGCCCAGATTTCCTCTACTCTATCACAAACTGTTAAGATGAAGTGGTCACTTTCCTAAAATGTTTCTCTCACTTATACTCAAGCAGTTACCCTTTCCGGTGTATTGAAAATCAGATCCAGAATGGAATTTTCCCTTGTTAGTTCCTTCAGATTTTCTTTTTTTTTAAATTTATTTAAGCTCTTTACAAAGCTTTCTGTTACAAATTTTACCCCCAGTCCCCTCCCCTCCCCTAGATGGCAGGAAGTCCACTGCATGTTAATAATGTTGAAATGCTTGAGAAGTTATGCAAGAAAAATCCTATCTACAAGAAAAATAAAATAAAATCAGAGAAAGGAAACACAATGCAATCAAACATCAATAGAGAGCATGAAAATGTTACGTTGTGGTCCACAATTCATATACGTCTCTCTGGGTGTATATGGCTTTCTTCACTGAACAATTGGAACTAGTTTGAGACAATTCTTTGTTGCAGAGAGCCATGCCCATCAGAGGTAATCATCATGTAATATTGTTGTTGCTGTGTATAATGATCTCCTGGTTCTGCTTGTTTCACTCAGCATCAGATCATGCAAGTCTCTCCAGGCCTCTCTGAAATCGTCCTGCTGGTCGTTTCTTACAGAGCAATAATATTCCATAACATTCATATACTGTAATGTATTCAGCCACTCTCCAATTGATGGGCATCCATTCAGTTTCCAGTTTCTAGCCACTACAAAAAGGGCTGCCACAAACATTCTTCCACATGTGGGGCCCTTTCCCTCCTCTAAGATCTCTTTGGGATATAAGTCCAATAGAAACACTGCTGGGTCAAAGGGTATGCACAATTTGATAACTTTTTGAGCATAGTTCCAAATTGCTCTCCAGAATGGTTGGATCCGTTCACAGTTCCACCAATAATGTATTAGTGTCCCATCTTTCCCACATCCTCTCCAACATCCGTCATTATCTTTTCCTGTCATTTTAGCCAATCTGACAGGTGTATAGTAGTACCTTAGAGTTGTCTTAATTTGCATTTCTCTGATCAATAGTGATTTGGAGCAAATTTTCATATGACTAGAGATGGTTTTAATTTCATCATCTGAAAATTGTCTGTTCTTATCCCCTGACCACTTATCTATTGATGAGTGGCTTGAATTCTTATAAATATGAGACAATTCTCTATATATTTTAGAAATGAGGCCTTTATCAAACCATTAAATGTAAGGATTACTTACCAATTCAATGCTTCCCTCCTAATCTTGTCTGCATTAGTTTTATTTGTACAGAAATTTTTTAACTTAATATAATCAAAATTATCTATCTGGTGTTCAATTAAGAGTTCCAGATCTTCTTTGGACATAAATTTATCCATCTCCACAGGTCTGAGATGTAAACTATCCTATGTTCCTCTAATTTGCTTACACCATCACTCTTTATATCTAGATCATGAACCCATTTAGATCTTATCTTGGTATGTGGTGTTAGGTGTGGGTGAAGCCCTAATTTCTTCCACACTAGTTTCCAATTTTCCCAGCAGTTTTTGTGGAATAGTAAGTACTTATCACAAAAACTGGGGTCTTTGGGTTTATCAAACACTAAATTGCTAAAGTTATTGCCTAGATTGTCCTGATATCCTATCCTATGCCACTAGTCAAATGCTTTACTTCTTAGCCAGTACCAAATGGTTTTGATGACTGCTGCTTTATAATATAGTTTTAGATCTGATACAGCAAGGCCACCTTCATCTGCCTTTTTTTCATTAATTCCCTTGAAATTCTTGATCTTTTGTTCTTCCAAATCAACTTTGCTACTATTTTTTCTAGATCTGTAAAATAATTTCTTGGAAGCTTGATTGGTATGGTACTAATTAAGTAGATTAATTTGGGTAGTATTGTCATTTTTATTATATTTGCTCGGCCTACCCATGAACACTTAATTTTTTTTCCCAATTGATTAGGTCTGATCTTATTTGTGTGGAAAGTGTTTTGTAGTTTAGTTCGTATGCTTTCTGACTTTTCCTTGGCAGATAGATACCCAAATATTTTATACTATCATCCGTTATTTGGAATGGAATTTCTTTTTGTATCTCTTGCTGCTGAACTTTGTTGGTAATATATAAAAATGCTGATGATTTATGTGGATTTATTTTAAATCCTGCAACTTTACTAAAGTTGTGGATTAGTTCTAGTAATTTTTTAGTTGAGTCTCTAGGGTTCTCTAAGTATACCATCATATCATCTGCAAAGAGTGATAATTTGGTTTCTTCATTACCTACTCTATTTCCTTTTATCTCTTTTTCTTCTCTTATTGCCAAAGCTAACATTTCTGATACAATATCAAATAGTAATGGTGACAGTGGGCAGCCTTGTTTCACTCCTGATCTTATTGGGAATGGTTCTAGTTTGTCTCCATTACATATGATGCTTGCTGATGGTTTTAAGTAGATGCTATTGATCATTTTAAGGAAAAGCCCATTTATTCCTATACTCTCTAGTGTTTTTAATAGAAATGAGTGTTGGATTTTATCAAATGCTTTTTCTGCATCTATTGAGATAATCATATGTTTTTGTTAGTTTGGTTATTAATATAATTGATTATGCTGATAGTTTTCCTAATATTGAACCAGCCCTGCATTCCTGGTATAAATCCTACTTGGTCATAGTGTACTATCCTAGGGATGACTTTCTGTAATCTCCTTGCTAATATCTTATTTAAATTTTTTGCATCAATATTCATTAGGGAAATTGGTCTATATTTTTCTTTTTCTGTTTTCACCCTACTTGGTTTATCTATCAGCACCATATCGGTCTCATAGAAGGAATTTGGCAGTATATCTTCTGTCCCAATTTTCTCAAATAGTTTGTATAGTATTGGAATTAATTGTTCTTTGAATGTTTGGAAGAATTCACATGTAAATCCATCTGGCCCTGGAGATTTTTTCTTAGGGAGTTGGTTAATAGCTTGTTCTATTTCTTTTTCTAATATGGCGCTATTTAAATAGTTTATATCCTCTTCTGTTAACCTGGGCAATCTATATTTTTGTAGATATTCCTCCTCCATTTCATTTAGATTATCAAACTTACTGGCATAAAGTTGGGCAAAGTAATTCCTAATTATTGCTCTAATTTCCTCTTCATTGGAGGAGAGTTCTCCCTTATCATTCTTGAGACTAACAATTTGATTTTCCTCTTTCCTTTTTCTGATCAAATTAACTAAAGGCTTATCTATTTTGTTGGTTTTTTGTAGAACCAACTCTTAGTTTTATTTATTAATTCAATAGTTTTCTTATTTTCAATTTTATTAATTTCTCCTTTTGCTTTTAGAATTTCCAATTTGGTATTTATTTGAGGGTTTTTAATTTGTTCTTTTTCTAGTTTTTTTAATAATAAGCCCAATTCATTGATCTTTTCTTTCTCTATTTTATGCAAGTAAGCGTCTAAAGATATAAAATTGCCCCTTATGACCGCTTTGGCTATATCCCACAAATTTTGGTATGTTGTCTCATTATTGTCGTTCTCCTGGATGAAATTATTGATTGTGTCTATGATTTCTTCTTTCAACCATTCATTCTTCAGAATTAGATTATTTAATTTCCAATTAGCTTTTGGCCTATTTTCTCCTGGCCTTATATTGCATGTGATTTTTATTGCATCATGATCTGAAATAAGATGCATTTACGATTTCTGCCTTTCTGCATTTGATTTTGAGGTTTTTATGCCCTAATACATGGTCAATTTTTGTATAACTTCCATGGACCACTGAGAAAAAAGTAAACTCCCTACTGTCTCCATTCAATTTTCTCCATAGATCTATCATACCTAACTTTTCTAACAATTGGTTTACCTCCCTAGTTTCTTTCTTATTTATTTTGTGGTTTGATTTATCTAATTCTGAAAGAGCAAGGTTGAGATCCCCCACTAGTATCGTTTGGCTGTCTATTTCTTCTTGCATCTCTCTTAATTTCTCCCCTAGGAATTTGGATGCTATTGCACTTGGTGCATATATATA